>CAJNOP010000091.1:202887-325378 GCA_905250075.1 Rotaria sp. Silwood1 | reverse complement strand
AGAGTTGGATTTTTCGCTGGCTCAGCACCAGCGTCTGTGACAACAGCCGACGTAAATGGCGATGGCAAAGCTGATATTATAGTCGCATACAAGAATACAAACAATGTTGGTGTTTTACTGAATAGTGGTACTGGCACATTTCCTGCTGCTCCAGTAAACTATGGGTTACTTGCTAACTCAGCACCGACGTCTGTGAAAACAGCCGATGCGAATGGCGACGGCAAACTTGATATTGTTACCGCGAATAGTGGTACAAACAACTTTGGTGTTATCCTGGGCAATGGTGATGGCACATTTGCTGCTACTCCAGTAACCTACGCAACTGGCGCTGGCACAGTACCGGTGTCTGTAGTAGCAGGCGATATAGATAGGGATGGTGATAACGATGTTCTGGTTGCAGACAGCGGTACAAACCAAATTGGTGTTTTCTTAGCTGTCTGCAGCAAATGAAGGAATCCAGCTTTTTTGTCAGGAGAATCTGACAAGATGATATTATGACAGTGACATTAACAAAGCATTTTATTCTATGTAGAGACAATTTAGTAGCACAAAACATTTTTCATTTCGATCTATTTTTTTCTTCTTTACTAACCAAATAAGAAAAATATTCATTATTATTTAGAAGTATTTACTAACAAACTCATAATCAAAATTGATTCTTCACAATAAAGTCGAGAAAAATTTTAGTCCCTACCTTGTTTAGTAGAATTCACTTTCGCACGACAGTGACTGTTGATAATACACAAACCATCATTACCGATTTCAGCCTCATTAATGTCGGATTCTAACGCATTGACGATCATTATACTGATGGTCTTACTGTCCTAGGAATCGTATATCATCAATCTGGATACCATAGCTTCTCATGAGTACAATATTCTGTGACAAATGTCTTACTAGATATTTTGCAGCTCCGTTTGTACTTTGAGAGTGTGAATCCTCTCTTCATTCACACTCTCGCACAACCTCAGCCAAAAGAGTTATAGTTCAAAAGCTTTATTTACGTGCATACAACTTTGATAAGAGTATGTTCTGTCGAAGTCTTCTATTGTTATGTCAATACACTTTGGTTAACTAACATATATACGCATATTTCATAGCTGTTCAAGCTGGTAGCTCAGAGTGTAGTCATTTCTGACGTGAAAAGATATGATAGAAATAATTGTTGAAGTTACGATGATAACACGAGAATTAAAACTACTGCACTGCAAAGATTATTAATCTTTGATAGTGAATTTAATAAGTTATCGTTAAAACCTTCGCTATATCTCACAGCAAAATACAGATGAGAAGGAGTTTGTTCTCAAATCATTTATATTCAAATCTAAATTTTACTAATGAAATCTTTCAAAAACTGTTTTTGACAGTTAATGCCTTCGGTGATATCATCTGTGCATTCTTGTATATGGAACACATGTTTGTAATTTAAAAACAGGCATATACTTTTGTTTCAAAACTAGAAAACGTCAAGGCCACAAAAAGAACTTATTCTTGTGCGACCGCTTGAGAATATACAGCTCTCATAAACAAGAAAATATACGTCAATGCTAGAGCAAGACTATCCGATTGTTCGCAGTGCTTGTTGGATCGAAAGAAAATTGTAAAAGCATGCAAAAATAGCTTAGTGGTGATCGATTACTAGAATGTTAGTTCGTTAGACATGTAAAATAAGAATAAATAATAATTATCAAATAAAACTTTACAATCATCCGTAGTAACCCAACCTGTCATCGAGCTCCACTCGGCTTTTGCCAAGTGCTCAAAAAATCCTGAATATGTCCCTACTCTTTTATGAAATGAAATCAGGTTTTGGGAAGGATATCATTCGAAAACCGTCATCAAATATTGTTGTATTATCTTGAAATATGTGTGCCTTTTCAGTTACAGGAGTCGCTGCCGGATTCCCTTTGGGTATTACACGTGATCCTAACCCGGGCATACTTTACGTGACTAGTTCGAATAATTGTATCTACCAAATTGCACAAAATAGCGGGGTTACATCACCAATAGTTACTGGATTGACCAACCCAAGTGGTGCTGCTTTGGATTCAACATCAACTCATCTTGTGATCGGTCATCAAGGGGGAGGCGCTATGGTTAGCTGGGCTTTAGGAGCCGGTGCAGTGACACCTATTACTAATCTTAACTCAGCACCAGGGGCTGCCAGAGATGTAACGATCGATTCCTCGGGAAATATGTGCGTCGCCGACACGCCCAATAATCGCATACTGTTCTTTCCAGCTGGTCAAACGACTGGTCGTGTCATTGCAGGCACGGGAGCACCTGGCAATGGAGACAACAAACTAAGTAGTCCCTCTGCAGTTAGACTCGACAGTCAAGATAATTTGTACGTGGCTGACACACTCAATCACCGCATACAAAAGTTCTCGTGTATCCTAGCTTAAGCTGCAACGGTCTTGATGAAACATTGAACATGTTCTCTTTTCTTTCTTTTTACTCATTCATACATACTTTAGAAATAACTTGCTTTTAGTTTTCATATTTATTCACATAGGAACCACAGTTGATTTGTATCGCAATTTTTTTCATACATTATTTCTATACTCATTTTTTCTTTAATAAAACATATATAATGGCGTGTGGGTAGACTAACCGAAAACACATCGACTTAGTGTGCCAAGAGATACACTGACATGATATGCTATCACCTGTATGTGGTATCATCGTTACGTCATTTCACTCTTGCTTCATATCATCTTTTTATGATATCATCCTCGTATCCTTAAGTAATACGACCCATAGTGTTCAATACTTTTGTAATCGATGCGCTATACACTGCATATACGCTCATTATTCTCTTTTCACTCCGATATATTACCGCATCAAACAGAAGCAAGGAGAAAGGATGTGGGTGGGTGTGAACTGTGGATGTGGGTAGGTGTGAAGTGTGGGATGTGGATGCGGATATAGATGAAGACACTACCTATACCCACATCCTCAAGTATCAATTTTTATCCTCGTACTTTGATTCAATGTGAATGAACAAATGTATGTTTTGTTTCAGTACCATAACTATGCAGTGAACATCTAAATACCAAACCAAAATGGATATAGAATAGTGTTATAGTCGCTGGAGGAAATGGGCAAGGTAGTGAAATGAATCAACTCAACTATTCCTGGGATTTGTGTATTGATGATGATAAAATTATATACATCGCTGATTACTGGAATCATCATAATATTGAATGGCAATGTGGTGCGACGACTGGTCGAGTTGTGGCCGGTGGAAATGGACAAGGAAATCTTCCTGATCAGTTGAGCTATCCGCCAGATGTGATTATTGATAAAAAAAATATTCTTATTATTTGTGATGGTGTTAATAATAGAGTATTTCGATGGCCTCGTCAAAATGGTACAAATGGAAAGAAGATCATTTCAAATATTGGATGTCATGACTCGACAATAGACGGTGATGGTTTTCTCTACATTGTTGTTTGCGCTAGATATCAAGTTACACGATATCGAATGGAAGTAAATCAAGGAACAGTCGTTGCAGGTGGACATGGTCTAGGGAGTCGTCTTGATCAATTGAATTATCCAAGATACGTATTTGTCGATCGAAATCATTCTGTGTACGTATGGGACGAGTAGAACCATCTTGTTATGAAGTGGATGGAAGGTACGAAACAAGGTATTGTTGTGGCTGGTGACCAAGGTCAGGGTAATAGTCTTACACAATTATCATTTCCTTATGAAATTTTTGTGGATTAATCGGGTAATCTCTATGTGAGTGATTATGGAAACCATTAAGCACAAAAGTTCAGCATTGATCAAATTTGATGATTTTTGAAAACTGACCTTGCTTTAACATTCTCATCATAGTCTTGAACAAATGATTGAACAATAAAGTCATTTCGAATCGAATTATTTTGTAGCGACTAGTATATGATAATGAATCACATAACAAAAATCATTATCTGTCAAGTTCTACTAGAGAATTCTGTTTTGAATACTCTGACATTATCCAAATATTTTAGTTTTTTATCGACTTAAAAGAGTTTATTTTCATCATTAAAAAATCGATGATTTTTTAAAGTTCTCTGTGAAATGGGCAAATGTCAAAGATGATTTGAATTTTAGCTCATCGAACGATCGTCTGGAGCTAGTCGACCAAGCAAATTTGTTTTAGATGCAACTCACCGTGAAATGCAATGTACTTGTGTTATCATTCGCTGATGATTTAGCAATCTGGTTCTGGTCCGCATGGAGTAAGAGAAATTTTGATCTACATAGAAAAAGAATATAATGCATATCACACTGTGACAGAAGAAACTTTCAGAGATGGTGAAATCATCTTTGATATACTTTCTGTGTTCGAATTCGCTTTCTGAACCAAATTCTAATTCAATGATTTCGACCGATGAGACACAGAGAAAATGTTGTTCCTATCGATGGAGATTTCAACAGATTGATTAGATTATATATTGCATAAATGCCAAGCATTTCTTAGCGTCTCAGACTTTGAATAGAAAATGAGAGAGCGTATCTTTCTATTTTGTAAACAGGTTTTTTTTAATCTCATTGATCGATTTTTTCATCGACTAACGAAGATTTTATAACAAACAGAGCCGATCAATTCCAACACCTTGTTGAGTAAAACATGTTTTCGTTGAGCTGTCAGATTGAAGTTTTTCTAATGAATATTTTCCAAAAAAGAGAATCACAAAATCAATCGTAGCACAATGTGCTATTGAATAGAATTGTATAAAATAAATTTCTAGATTGACAAGAACCTTTCGTGCTTTTATCAATAGTTTTACTTAACTATTCGATCAATTTCATTCCTCTGATTAATTCTGATTTCAAATATTTCATCGTCGTTTCAGTAGAAGACCTTCAGAAATTTACTTATCTGCATTGATAGATGTCAGATATTTATCCTTAACTGTATCATTCTATTTTTAAACGTTTTAGTTTTCGTCAAATAAAATGAAATACCCTTAGAAGTCGCAGGTCCCATCGATTTCTCTCATGATCATCTAGAGGGTATGGGTGTGAGGGTGTGGATCTCAATGAAGGGAAGACCCTCACTCACACACCCACCAACAGCCACAACCACACTCACACCGTTACTTATTCACCCAATCATGCATCCACACCCGCACCCTCACCCACATCTTGATTATTATGTGATGTCTGGTTATAAGTAGTTTTCATGAGATTTATAAGCAATAAATTCAGAAAAACTTAGATAATTCAAATTTTCTAGTCGAGTTACAGAGGAATAGAACATCAACAAAATTTGCTGAGCTAAAAATTGCGATGATTCGAAGAAATATTGTTAGATTCGAAGCGGTTTTTTTTGATGAAGTGCTTGAGTAACATCTATATTGAATTCAGTTATATTAATTTTTTTCTAAATTTTGTGTAACTGTTAACTTTATGAAAACAGTGACATAACCAAGGAAGAATCACGAAGCTGAGTATCCACCAGCAAAGTGCTATTGATTAAAACTCAATCCGATGCTGTCACTATGACACTTCTGACTTGTAAAAGAATCACAATAAATAGCTTATAATGGTAGCATATATTGTTCGATATATATGTAACCGTAAAGATACTCGAAAAAAAGGTAATATAAATGAAAAAACTGTCAATAGTTAGTTCTATGAATGAGTAGTGTAAAAAAATCGATTGCTATGAATTATTTGTGTGATTTCTTCAAAAGTTCAAATGATGTCGATACCAATGCATACTTTTCTAGATGAGGAGTACTAATAAAGTGTAGTTTTCCAATTGGTGAGCTAGCATATGCTTTTTGTATCCACAAAACTAATCGACCATCGCTAAGACAACATGCATTGACTGGTCCAATATGAAAACGACGAATAAGAACACCGTCCATAGCTTGATAGAGAAGTAATTGTTGACTTCGAGGATCACATAGAAGATATCTAGATTCTGTCCCATAAGGTACGATGGCTGTTATCCATCGAATTGACGAAGGCAGACGAACGTGATCAGCTAATTTTTTAAGAGAATGATTATGTAAAGCAAAATAATGATCAATTTCTAATAGATTTCTTAATTGTGTAGTTGATTTTTCTATTCGTGGAAAACGTCGATAAACAAAAGCTAGATGATCATAAGATAAACATATGGCAGCCAATTGCCCATCGATCGATAGATCATTGATTAATTTCAGTTCTTGGTCTACATCATCCAACGTATAGGTCTCTAATCGATATGTGTCTGCTCCAGACTTATAGGCTAAAATTGAGTAAAAAAAATTTCATTTTGGTGAAAATTTGTGAAGCTCACCATAGAATAAAAGTCCAGTATGATTGCTTGCAAGAAATCTTCGAGAATCAGTACGATCATCGTAAGTTGGTTGACAACGATATCTTATTGTCATGTAACGACGTGATGTCGGTGGCATTGTGCCAGAACAACAACGAGCACCACATCCACATTTGCAAACACATCGAACTCTTTGTCGATCAATATCAAACATGTAAAAATGATATCGACCGACAAGAATTAATCGTTCAACGTAAGAACACCAAACACCTGCAAATATCTTATCTTTTACATTGCCTAGTACTCGACTAAGTGGTATAGACCAAGTTAAACCAGAACCACGTGTGTACACATCAATAGATAATAAACTGAGTAGTATGACACTGTTATCTCGTCCTTGACAAAAGACTGTTTCTAAGTATGAATCAACTAGTGAAACTGCTATCGGATGTGGACCCATCGAAAACGATCGTTCGATAGGAAGTGGAAAATCTTTTTGAATATTGAGTGAGACAGTAATCGTCTTCGACCGATTGATTCTTGCTGTCTGTGCTCTCATACGAGAACGACGAAAATTATGAGAAGCCATAAGAGATGGAGACTTTTTAGTGATTTGGCCTATTTGATCCTTGAGACGCATATCTAAATCAACAAGTGTTTTTGCATCAAGTAAGTGATCCTTTTCAAGATGTTCCTTGAGAATAATTAAATAAGTTTCCAAAGAATTTCTTGCCATAACTGATAAGTTGGAGCTAAACAATAAATAAATGAAATTTTTCTACGAGTATTCCCCATTATCAACAATATCATCATCTTTTTTTTCTTCAGATCCATTCAAGCGCAGATACTTACTTTGTCAAATTATCAGTAGAATCGGCCAATCTTATTTGGTACATTTTCAATCGTTTGAAAAGCTCATGCATTTGTCGAATGACATTAGCACGATGTTTGCTAGTACATCGAGCACAGAGAACAGCTTCACAATGATTGATACAAGCAAAATTAGCAATCAAACCACATGACGAACATTCTCGATCTAACTTCAATCTTTCTTCTGTTGTTAGTAGTGATGCATGCAATGCTGTGCTCATTCTGTGATGCTTATAGTGTTAGGTTAGTTTATAATCTAGAACAAAATGTAAAGTTCGCTCGAGTTCGACTTACGGAAAGCTTCAGAACAACTGACTTAGATGAAACACTTAACCAAAAAATTGAATACTGAAGAAAAGAAAATCTATTACTAAGTTTTTCCAAATTATTCACTGTACGACAATTGTGGCTATGTAAAATTTTAAAATGATTTCAATAATAGCATACATTCACTTATTTGCCATCAATTTTCTTTTTCTGTCGTTACCGACAACAACAATAGAAACAAGGTAATATAGTGAGTTTACATGTGCCTTAAGTGAACGAGTAAGATGTAAACGGGTGTAGATTTATTTTTTCTCTTGATTAATATGAAAGACTATGGATAAAAATTGAAGTTTGATTTCACCCAAGTATAGCGCATAAACAAATGTTTTTTTTTGTTTTATTAATAGTTCATTTAATCAAAATATAGCGAAGATATTCAAAATTTTCTTTTTTTTTCTAGTGACTTTATGGTCACTCTATATATTGATAAAATCTAATAAAATTTGATTGGTTGTTCGATAGACAAATAAGAAGCAAGGTAAACATAACGTGTGTACATATCATTTTTCCTTTTCAATTCGCATTTCGTTGATCAGGCGATCGAAATTACTCTAAGGCATCTGCCTATGTTTATATAAGTAGAATAAAAAATAAAATAAAATTTTATTCGTGTTGTTTTTTTTTTCTTTATCATTTTAGTTTGTTTTTTGTTTTATTATGATTACCTAATATGAATATATCCCGGTGATGCTTCAATCATCAGCAGCTAAAGATAATAATCGTACAACAGAATCTCTATCACAATTACGTGTTAAAATATGTTCTGTACGATTACCATCATCAATAAAACCTGTAGATATAAGTGTTGTAATGGAAGTAGATAATAAACATTTTTATCGAACAGAAATCATACGTAAAAAAAATAAATTAAATACAAATTCATCAATAATAACTATAAATGAATCATTTGATATACTTGTTACATTAAATTCAAAAATTTTAATAAAAATTCTTGCTCCAACACGTCTTTTTGGTAATCATGAACTAGGACAATTACAATTAAATATAAAAACACTTATTGATGATTATCATTTATTAGAACAAAATAATAATGATACAATACCATCGTATCTTGTTAAATTACCTTATGATAATCAAACAAGATCATCATCAACATTTCGATCAAATGATACAAATAATCTTTCGAATGGTGTTATTGAAATTATTTTTTATGGTTCTCTACTTAGACAATATGATGAAAATAGCAATCAACAAGTAATACTCAAAAAGAAAACATTATATAGATTTATTATTTTTTTGTTTTAGGATACACAACAACAGTCACGTCCATCCTCATCTCATTCAATATTAGAAAATAATTTAGAAACACCAAATCAATCAGATAATCATACAAATGGTACTAGTATTAGTAGTAGTAGTAGTACAGAAACAACAACAGCAGCAGTAGCAGCGGCTGCAATCATTCCTGATAGACAACAAACAGGAACAAAAAATGAAACATCTTTAACAGAATTTAAAGAACAAGTTTGTAGAAAAATAAAAATTCTATCGAATAATATTCTTTTTATTTTAGTTACCACCAGGTTGGGAACTTCGATACGATCCTTTAGGTCGTCCGTATTATGTTGATCATAATCGTCGTCGAACAACTTGGAGTCTTAAACAAGAAACACTTCCATCTGGTTGGGAAGAACGTGTTGATAATCGTGGGCGTGTTTATTATGTTGATCATAATACTCGTACAACAACATGGAAATTACCAACTGCTACTCATTTATCAAATGTTGCTGAATGGCAAAATAATTATGCTAGAAGTCATTCTGTATTTAATCAATTTGAACATCGATTTTTACCACAAACTGATACCAATATTCAATCAAATGATGCTTCCAATTCGACTGAAGAATCTTTACCAGAAGGTAAAATAGAATGAAAAAAATCATAAATTATTGAATTTTTTTCTTTTTTGAAAGGTTGGGAAAGAAAACATGATAGTCAAGGTCGAACTTATTATCTTAATCATATATCTAAAACAACTCAATGGGAAGATCCACGACGAATGGATAATAATATATTTGATATACCATTACCACAAGGTTTTGAAATGCGTTATACAAAAGATGGACAAGTTTATTTTGTTGATCATAATACAAAAACAACAAGTTTTCGAGATCCACGAAATGGTCTTATGCCAGTAAAAATAAATTCTTTTCTTCCAAAAAAAAATAAAATAAAACAAAAGTTATTTTCTTTTTTTCTTAGTCTATACTTGAATCAAATGTAGCAACAACACCAAATTATCGACGAAGTTTTTCAAATAAAATTCGACAATTTCGTTATTTATGTACAACAAATGCTACACCTGGTCAATTAAAATTAACAATACGTCGTGATAATCTTTTTAATGATTCTTTTACAAATATAATGCAATGTCAATCAAGTGAACTTCGTCGTCGTTTATATTTATTGTTTAAAGGTGAAGAAGGTCTTGATTATGGTGGTGTTGCACGTGAATGGTTTTTTCGTTTATCACATGAAGTACTTAATCCAATGTATTGTCTATTTGAATATGCTAATAAAAATAATTATTATCTTCAAATAAATCCTGCATCATCAATTAATCCAGATCATTTAACTTATTTTCGGTAAAAATTAAGTGACAAAAAAAAAAAAATATCTTAACTATTTCATGAGAATTGTTTATTTAGATTTATTGGTCGTATTGTTGCTATGGCACTTTATCATGGAAAATTTATTGATAATGGTTTTAGTTTAGCATTTTATAAACGTATGCTTGGTAAAACATTAACAATGCATGATTTAGAATCATTAGATCCTGAATTTTATAATAGTTTATTATGGATATGTGAAAATGATTTAAATAATAATGATAATCTTGAATTATATTTTAATACATCATTTGAATTATTTGGAAAAATTGAAAGTATTGAATTAAAACCAGATGGAAATGATATTAAATTAATAGAAGAAAATAAAAATGAATATTTAGAATTAATGACAAAATGGAGATTTACACGTGGAGTTGAAGAACAAACAAAAGCATTTTTACATGGATTTAATGAAGTAATTTTTTTTTACCATAGTAGATTGGGATTGTGTAAATATTTATTTAAAGTTGTTTTTTAACAGAACTTAGAAACAAAAAGAAATAAGAGGAGGAGGATAACTTCATATTGTTTAGCTGTCTAATTATCTAAAAGTTACAAAGAGAGAGAGAGTAGAAATTTAATCTTTAATTTATTTAGGTTGTACCTCAACAATGGATTCAGATATTTGATGAACGTGAATTAGAATTACTTTTATGTGGTATATCAAAAATTGATATTCTCGATTGGGAACGTAATACAATATATAAAAATTATACTGAAACAGCTAAACAAGTACAATGGTTTTGGCAATTTGTACGTGAAATAACTGATGAACAACGAGCACGTTTATTACAATTTGTTACTGGTACATGTCGTGTACCTATTGGTGGTTTTTCTGAATTACTTGGTAAATATAATTATTTCATTATGTTTAATTTGAATGTTTTTTTTTTTTGGTTTCAGGATCAAATGGACCACAAAAATTTTGTATAGAAAAATATGGCAAAGATAATCTATTACCTCGATCACATACATGTTTTAATCGTTTAGATTTACCACCATATAAAAAATATGAAATTTTAAAAGAAAAACTTCTATTTGCTATTGAAGAATGTGAAGGTTTTGGTCAAGAGTAATTCAAATAAAACTTCCTCTCTCTCTCTCTTGTTATTTGAATTCTGTACGTTAATAGTGAATGACGTTTTTCTTGTTTTGTCCAATATGAGCATTTTAATTATTTCGTTTACTGACAGCAAAAGAAAAAAAAAAACCATGATTTTTAGTTTTTGTTTTTGTGTTCTGTTTGTAATGCGATATTTTTCTGTCCATCTTCATTAAATTGATTTTTTTTCTTCTATTGTTATAACAGTACATATTTTTTTTTTCTCTCCTTCTTTCTTTCAAAAATTTTTACGAAACAATTGTAGCAAACAAACACTCATTTTTATTTTATTTATTCTATCCAATATGTATGTACAATTGGATTAGAATATGTATTTATGTGTATAGGGAAAATGATTGTCTTCTTCTTTGTTTTTCTTCTTTAATTCGGGACTATTTTGATTCAGAATTAATCGATTTTCTGTTTGTTTCAAACATTAAATTGATTAATAGATTTATCGCAGTGAGTTTGAAATTCATTTAAAGTTTACTAAACTAAAAAAAAAAAATATGTAAAAGATCTCATTTGATTGTGTTGAATTCTTGTACGATCGTGATATTTTACAAAAATATATTTGATTTAGTCATAAGAATGACTTTGATTGTAATATTGAAACATGAAGTTTATAAAGAAATCATTAAAATAAACAACTCAATGACAATGATAGTACATGTAAAATTGAATTCAATTGTTAATTTATACAATTAACAACATTGTTGGATTTAAAAAAATCACCATTTGTCATTGGATTTAACGTATTGTGATACTAAACATGACAATTACAATGTTTCTTTCGTAATCCGATATTGTCAAAATGACATAAGATATTCTATCGAAAGAATTGAAAAGAGAACAATATTATTCTTATCATCTCTTCCGAACATTCATAAATGAATAAATAATTATGCAATATGTTATTGAATTTTTTTCTATTCCCTCCTTGTATCTATGTCCTTGCTGATAGAATCTATCGATGATAACTAATATCTATTCATATATGTATTTATTTATTTAATTAGTCTATAAACGAACAAATGTTGGTCTGAAATACGAATAACTCCTAATTAATTATAAAAAGATTTTGTTTGTTGATGAACTATACAATCAATAAAGTTGTTTTCTTTCACATTAAAAGAACGATAATGAGATAACCAAAACAAAAAAAAAACACCTTCCTTCATTCATAGTGTCGATATAAATTATAATAAAATCTAGTTTTTTTTTTTCCTTTTTCTATCGATTCCACCACCATATTAAGGCAATAGAGAAAAATAGGTACCATTGAATAATTAAATTTTTTGTCGCAGAATCAAATGCTTCACCACTATAAAATTTTCGTGGACTTAATCGACAACGTACATCAGTAACAGCATGATCACATCCATAAAAACCACCTTAAACATTAAAATGTTTCAGAAAAAAGAAAAACAAAGAAGCAAGAAATTTTGTATTTTACCGTGACAATATAAATTAGCCTGTTTCATAATATATTCCATAAAATTTGAAAGTTGTTCAACATCATCACGAACTTCAATAATTGAACAATTTGTTATATGTTTACCAGCACATTGAATATAATCAGATACTGCTTTACACCATTGAATTTTTTCTTGTACACTCCATGCAGTTTCAAATTTTAAACGATCATCCAATATATCATTACATTCTTTTCCAGCCTATTCTTTTTTTTTTTGTTTTCAATATGATAACGATAGAAAATGATAATAATATAGTACAGACCTCTTCTACTTCACAAGGTGGCATGGTTGAAGTTGTTGAACTTGTTGTTGTCGTAGTTTTTGCTGGTGGTAATGTTGTTGTTTTACATTTATATTGAATGATTGTACTACCACCAAGACCAGCACAATATCTACCCAATCGCCAACCCTAGTACGTCAAATTTAATAGGAAAATATCAATAGTTTGACATAGATGAAAATGAATAACAATAACAAGAAAGAATCCATATATTTTCAAATTCATCTTGAAAATTCTTACAGCTTGTTGAAGACCAACTTCAAATGCTGCTAAAGCACCTGCATGTTCACTTTTTAAATCACAACATTGAAGTCGTTTATTAACACATTCAACATATTTTTTTCCTTGATCACAAAATTGAAAAAGTTGTTCACGTGTATATAAATCATATTTAAACTTCAAAGAAAAAACAAAAAAAAAAATAAACGAATAAAAAAAAAACAATGAAAATAAATACTATACAATTTCTTCATCATCAGCTGTTGGTGGTTGTGGACAATCGGATGCTTTCCATATATTACAAGTATTTGTTAAAGTGATAAGAAAAAACAAAAATATATATAATAATAATAATAAATAATGATGTTTAGTGAATAACATTTTTTCAACAATTGAAATGTGTAAAGACATCATTGTCGTTGTGTGTGTTTTTTTCTATCTCTTTTTCTTGTTCTTCTGACACCTACACATTTTATTTATCAATTCACAATTGACATCTTTGTCACACGAAAGTATTCAATGAACCCAAATCTCTGTCGGGAATAAAGAGATAGAGAGAGGATCACGTACACATATTGTTAGGATGGATGGTCAAATCAATTACTGCATAGTCAAGAAATTGTTTTCATTCAAACAATGTTATATGACCTTCGAAGAGAAAAATTTCTTTTTTTTTCATGTTTAAATGGAAGAAACATCTTTGACCTTCGTTTGTCTTTTTTTTTTCTGTATATATATCACTTACTTGTATTTGAGAGGTTTTAAACAAAACGAATGTCAAAAAAAAAAGTGACAGCGGCAATTGAATGACATAATCATTTTTTTTTGTTTAAATAAATAACAAACGTAATATCGGGTGATGAAGTAAACAATCGTTGTTGAAAGGATTGAAGGATGAGTTAGTCGGGTTTTTTCTTCTTTTACTTCCTGTTTATTTCTATTACTTTTTCCTCATTCAACGTAATATGAAAGATTGATTTGAAGGTTAAATAAAATCTTTTAATAAAATAATGTTGTTCAACATTTGTGTAATTTATAGGATGTCGTTCTGATACTTATGAAAGTCTTATTCATTATATTTCATATAAGAAAGGAATGATGAATAGTATAGAAAGAGGTCAAAAAAAACACTGGACGTGTGCTCTTTTTACTGCATCAAATGAGAGGATAGTGCTTTATGATCTAGAGGAAAATTCATTAAATAATATTTTATTCAACCTCAGTTTTCATATGTATCCTATATTAATATTGTTGCATAACAACTTTCAAAAGTCTTGCCTACGTTCGCCAACACACACACTAGAATTTTGTTAATTGGCGAATGTTCCATTGGTGAAACTCGGACCACCTGGAGATTCGAATTTGTTCCCGTACACTTCAATAAAATTTTCAAATCATTTTTAAATTTTATTTTTATTTATTTAACAAGGAGATTCTTTTCTACAAAATGCACATATATAGAAAAAACAAAACAAAACAATTTCAGTACGAAAGAATATTTCGACAATCGATTAAAAAAAAAAACAACATAACATCATTAGATTTCTTGTTTTCTAAGATTAAAAACTTATGCATACAGGTCAACGATAAGAATTTGTTTTTTTACATGCTAAAAAATGAACAATTTAGAAATAATACAGAATGGGACTAGCAGCATCTTTCTCAAAAAATATTTATATTTTTTAAACTTGTGTAGCTTTTGATGAACTAGAAATAGATATTGAATGTTGTTGTTGTTGTTGTTGACGATGTGTAATATTAAAATGTGTTGATGATGATAATGATTCATTTGTCTGTTGTACACCAAGACGTTTAATTAATTGTAAAGTTTTTTCTGATTTTTTCATAATAGGTGGTGGAATTTTATTTTGTTGAATTAATTCTGGTGATGATGAATTTGATCGTGATGTATTTGTTAAATCAATAATTATTGTTGAATGTGATATTGGTAATGAAGATTTTTTTATTATATGTTCATCATATGATTTTAATGTTTGTGTTGTAAGAAATCCATTTGATTTTGGTAAATTAAGTACAAGATCAGGTGCATCAATATCTTGTTGTATATTTGAACGAAAATATTGTGCATGACATTCTTCAACAGTTTGAATACCTGATAAAATTTCACGTAATGCTGTATCAATATCAATTATTTGTTGATCATTTATTGATGTAACATGTGCTGCTGTTGCTGCTGCTGCTGATGATGATATTGGTGGAGATGAATTAGATGATCGAACATTATAGATTTTACGAGAAGCAGGTATCGGATGATTTTCAATTGTAGAAGAATTATTTTCTTGTTCGTTATTGTTCATATCAAAATTAACTTCATCAAATATTTTAGTTTCTTTTGCTGATTCAAGACGATGTTCATCAATTAATGAATAATTCGATGATTGATGATATCTATTAGATATGAATGTGGTTGAAATAGAGGCATTTAATTGATCATTTGATAATGTTGGTAAAGTAATTGAAGATGATGGATTAGGTGTTAAACTAAGTTTAGGAGGATGTTGAACAGGAGCTGAATCTCGGCGTCTATAAACAAAAACAAAATTGATAAAGAAACTATTGTATTGAAATATTTAGTTTATCATTTATTTTCTTTTGTTAAACAGAAGTCTTGTCTCTGCTCACAAATTTGAATTTCAAATTTAAGTGATAGGTACATAGACATTAAAACAAGCAAACTGTTAGCGTGATTTCTACAGCATTAAAAGGTGAAGCACAATGCAATTACTATTGTTAATCACAGGGAGATTATTTTGAGACACATGTCTTCATCATTCTTTGATTTTATAAAAGAAAAACGTTATTGATATGTCACTGTCACAATCTATGACATAGAGATTAGATGGGGTTCTAAATTTCTAGCCTAATATGTCCATACTCCATTTATATCATATTTCACCAAAGGGTTAGAACTCATGACAAAACATTAGACATTAGCAAACAATATTTAAAAGGAAAAAACTTGATTTCATCTTACTACATTTCCCGCTTACTGTCATCTGTATGTTATTTGGCGTATTAATCCAACATCTAACGGCTATTTAGTAATTGTTATTCTATTTAATGATAACAAAATTCATTTAGACAATACAATTCCTTTCAAAAAGAACATCCGCACCCAACCCGAGCAGACTGATATCAACTTTTACCTATTTCAACGCTAAGCTGCATACAAAACGAGTCTGAAATTTAATCTAGAAAAGCAAATTTTCTCAGGTAATTAATTAATGAGTGTTTGAGAGTAATAGAAAAGTCTAGAATGATTTGGTTTTCCAAGTCTTCATTCTTTTAGATATCGTAATTTTACTAGGTTTTTCAAACAAAAAAAAACATGTGTGGCCTAGGATAAAATTCTATTACTATATATTCGAAAGAATATGAGGCTCAATTTGCAAGATTATTGTATTTTTACAAACCTGGATTTAAGCTTGATGTAACCGTCAGGAATAAATCCTGACTGATTTCCACCAGCTATATGTCCTAACCACCATTCATGATTCATTTTTTTATGAATAAATAAAGTTTGATTTTTTTTAAATGATAATTCTTTATATGTTCTACCATTATAATCAAACAATGCCACTGCTTCTACCATATTCATTTCTAAAAAAACAAACAAACAAAGAAAAATGATATTCATTTTCTAAATTTATCATTAATTAAAAAAAATAATTAACAAGAAACAGATTTCAACATATAAACAAATAGCTGAATAGGAATGCAAAAGCCATGCTCAACATGCTCGATCTATGAAAAGGATTTCTTATTTTTTAATTTCTTATTCTTTTACCAAACATCAGTCTCATTTAATAAATTAAAATCTTCAGTGCAATAATCAGAATCTTGTGAAGCTAGAAATATTTCAAAAAAAAAAAAATATAGTTTTTTTTTTCTTTTTATCTTGCATAATCCTATTTACCATCATCACTTGGTGATCGTCTTAATGAATGTTCACTTATAATTTCACCTTCATCATCTTCATCTTCTTCACCATCACTAAAAGAGAATTTTTTTTTATTTAGAAAAATCAAATAACAACATTTTTTTTCTTACATTGGAATTGTAATAGCAAATTTTTCATAAATTGGATCATCATCATTTATTGGAAAGATTTCTTCATGACGTGTTATCATTGTTCGTATAAGTTCAATTGTATGTGTTAAATATTGTACTTGATCTTTATCTTCAGGTATTGGCATAAGTGTTGGTGCTAAACAACTTGCTAAATTTGATGCATCCATCATATTTTCATCAGAATATTCTGCCAAACTAGAAACAAAAAAAAAACATTTTTTTAAAATTTTTATAATTAGTAAGAAATTTAAAAAAACAATATCATACTGATTAAGAAATGCAAAAAAATAACGCATGACAATAAATATTGGACGAGGAAGAAGTTTAACAACTTGACTTAGATTTTCCACACATTTGTCTTCGGATTCAACATCAACTATTTAAAAATAATAAAGATTTATATACTTATTAGTGACCAGAATTATAAGAACAACATTTTGTTTTTCTATAATATTAAGCATCTAACTCAAATTGGAAGAATCAATGAAATTCTCTATCAAAATTTCATAGGTGGACTTATGGAAGAAGGGTTTCTAAATACTGTGAAAACGATAGTTCTCAGATATCATCTTAAATAGTATAAAATGAAGGATCACAGTTACAAGCCTACGAAAAACAAAAAAAAATGTGAAACAGACAGAATTGAACTAATGCTTTAGTTCTAGTGTAAAATTTATAAATCTACTAAAATCATCTAAAAAACGTAGCAACCATTCATTTTTCGCACTCTCCGAATATATGTTCAAAATTTCTTTCTGGAGTAAGATTGAACAACTATCATCAGATTGTTTCAAAAAGTCCAAAATACTGGTTGTAGAAATTTGAAAACTTTTCTATTTCTAAAAATAGTTTTTGTAACAGCGTTTTTTATCTGATTTTGACTCTAACTAGTTGGCTTTGAATAATTGAATGTTTTCTGCAAAGATTTTCACAGAATAGGTTAGTTTTCAAATTTTTAGAAATCATGTTCTTTTAATCTATCTATGAAATCTTTCTTTAGATGCTTGGTATTATAGAAAAAAATGTTATTCTTTTAAAATTTTGGTCACTAATTTAGTTTAATTATAGAACTTTACTTACTGATACATGAAATAAATGTGTCAAACATATCTCGAGCAAATAATGGTTCTTTTAATTCACGAAAATATAATTTTAATACACCAGCAACTGAATTCATATCGCGACCTGTTATATTAACTAATGGATCTTCACCTTTTTCAAAAGCTTCTTTAAATTGATTTATATCAATTTGTGCACCGGGTACACGGAAAATACCCTTGAATACAAAAGAAAGTCATCATAGAATAAAACTAATATCAATTTTAATGAAAATACATACTTGATTATGTAAACCAAGTCGATTAATAGCACTAACACATGATGAAATAATTAATGGAATATGTTGTTGTGTTACTTGTATATAATCTAATAATTTTCCACCAAATAAACGTGGACGACCAAGAATTGGAGCACGACCAATTTGTTTAGGTTTTATCGGACGACGTATAAGACTACATTTCAAAATTATTCAGATTAAATTAAAAAAAAAAAACATAAACTCGTACATCTATCTGAATCATTAAAAATGAGTCAGTTCTGTCTCACAAGAAAACATTCTTGTATGATTCTTAATGAAGCAGCTAAGGCTTACGAAATTTAGGTTTTTAACATTGCAAGACTTATACTGCCTCATTCTATAAGTAGGGACAATAGCAGGAGATAGGAAGAAGAAACCCGTGGACTGACTGTCTTTGGTGACAGTTGATTCCACACAGAGCTAGAAAAATCAGGCTATTGGATCCGCTTACAAGATTTCCGCTTCTCATTTCATACTATTTTCTTGATATTTCCGACCGGAAATCCGTAGATCCGAGCATCGGAAACATTGACTCCGGTTTAGAATATTGAACCATTTCTTAAAAAGCATAACTGCATAGAATAAAACAATTAAAACATAGTTCTTTAGGGAATTTCATCCTTTTTTTTTCGAAAATCGAAGTTGAGATCAAGACAGTCAAACACAATCAGGTACTCATCATTAGTGCCTGACTTTGCATTGAGTAGTATATTTTTTCAGTAGGATTTAACGAAAAAACGGAAGTTGAAGTTTTCATAAACAAAATATTCATTATTATTCGAAACTCAATGTTCATTCCACTGAAAAAGCTTAACACAGCATTTCTAGAAAACTGATATAAGTCTATTGCTGAGCATATAACTGAAGAATTTTTTAATATTAATTCATGTTTATTCATCTATTTTTGAGTTAATCATTCTAAGATAGAGATTTTATATGTCTGGAACATTCCAGACTATTCGGAAAAAGAAATACTCTCCTTTTACTTGATCATTCAATAGCAAAATGTCCTGTTCTTATATAAACCTACTTATTTCATAATAACTATATGAATTCTGTAAAATATTTCATACTTTTTATCTTCAGCAGCACCAGTTGGCGGTGTAGCACCTAATGCTTTTTGCATAATATCGTGACGTGCTTGTAAACGTGAGATTAAATTACTACTTAATGTATATTGTTTGAATTTCTATTGAATATAAAAACAAACATATATATATATATGTTTAGAAAGGAAATATTCTTTATTTATACCTCAACATAATAATCTTCAATTTCTTTTCGTGTATCTTTTGAAGTATTTTGTGGTAAATTAAGATCTTTAAATAGATCAGAAACATCAGAATTATTTGTATTGATATATTCCATGAGTGATTGTTCAGTAGCTTCAATTGTTTTAAAAATCTACGACAAAAAAAACAACATATTAATCATGTTCGAAAAAAACCAACATACTCTACCATCGACTACTGTTTAAACCTGTGAGAACCGTTATTTCAAGCAGAAGCTATCAATTAACACATGTTTTCAGGTTACAAAATGTCTCATTTTTTGCATATTGTTATTGTCATAGTGAAAATCAGTGAAGCATATGTATTAGAGTTGAAATCGGTAGAAATTTTGTCAACCGAACCGAACTAATCAGTGAAAAAAAATCTCCTATACCAATAAACATAGGATTAAGTTTGATTTATTCTTATGTGAAATAATTACTTCACAAAACTGAAAGACTTTTTGATATGTCAAATAATACTACTGTCAAGACGAAGATGAAATGGCCTATGAAAAATATGATTTTATGCTAGAGTGGATGTGTTTAGATTACTTAATATGTACGAGTAGGTCTCGGAGAAACGAAGAGAAGCTTGCAAGGAGTCATGAGATACTAATAAAGAGTTACAGCCATTTAAATGAAGTTTTTACTGAGAGTAAAGAATTTCTGAAAAATCCAAAACAATGAATTTCAACGTGAAATTTTGCCTATAGATAAGTTTGATATTACATCAAATCATTCTAAAATGAATGACTATTTATATCTTTTTCCTACATATTATTACTTTGTATAACAATCAGCACCAGTAGTTTATCTACATATGTCCTAGCCTAAAGCAAAATCTGTTTTTCAAACAATATGTTTATATGTATATATATTGACATCAATTATCTACTAATTTGTTGATATTTGTCTTTCAAAGAAAAGTCCCAAAATACTTATTATTGTAAAAAAACAAACCTCATCATTTTCAGTTTTTAATGCAGCAAGTCGATTTTGTATTTGTATAAAACGTGATTGCATTTCATCACGTATTAATACTTGAGCATTAACAGTTGATACTTCATCACCTTTATGTGGTTCAAATTTAATTTTTTTTGGTATTGTAAATACTGTTAAATAATATTCTAAATATTTTTGTTTATCAACAACTGTATCTAAATCTGCAATAGCTCGATTTAATGTTTCAATTGTTCTGAAAAACAAAACGAAAAAAAAAAATTTAATTGAAAAAGAAAAAAAAAAAGAACACCTACATTTGTCGACCACGTTTTATATTTTCTTGTGCTGATAAATACATTTGAATACATTTTGCTATTGATGTATGAAAACCAAAATTCATACAATCAATTAAATCAGGTACATCATCAGAACAATATTTTTGTAGGGCAGCATTTACAGATTCAATTGTCATTAAATAATCATTACGTGCTTTAAATGCTTTTACTTTTGTTTCAGTATATTTCATTTGTCTCTATAACATGAAGTCATAGCTTTTTATTCTGACAGAAATTTCTATAGATATTTTAAAATCCAAACCCGATGGACTCTACATAATCTCTACTAATTTTCTTTTTTATATGTAACTAAACACTCCTCTATATTTACAGCAAATTCCAGCTCATTAAAAGTAGTATACATTAGTTTAGACCATCAGTTCTACAGACATTTGTTTTTAGGAACTATGTTTATAAATCGGAGTCGAACTATTGGTTTCAATGTCGAGTATTTCTTGAAACCGCCGGTTTCTATTGATTTTTTCAAATCATCGCTCTTATCATTTTCATTCATTATTGAAATAAATCTAAAAATTTGTATATACTTTTTCAACACGTTTTTCCATAGTTTTTTGTTTTTTTGCACTTTTAATTTTAGCCATTTGTTGAAGAATATTGCTTAGTTTTTGTTCAGCTTGTTTACTTTCACTTTGATATTGATGATAAGTTTTCATTGTCTAAAATAAACATTTTATAGATAAAATAATCAACAAAAAATATCTTACTTACACTTTTTAATTCATTAAGAACTTTATATATTTCTTCATGACTTGCTAAACCAACTGATTTACACTATAGAAGACAGAGAAAAAAAACATTAAAAGGATATTTTTTTTGTTGTTTTAATTTACTTTCATAAACATTCGTCGTGTATCTTCAGCTATTTCATTAAATTTATCATACATATATTTTCCACAAACATCAGACATAATTGTATGATATTTAACATGAGTACGAGTATCTTGAACAATCGTATCCCAAAGTTTATATATAGATTGAAAGATCCAAGTTTCTCTTCTAAAGAAATTCAGAAAAAAAAAATTTTTTTATGACAAAAAAAATTTTTACCTTGCTTTTTGTGCTCGATGTTTTTGACCAATTTGTTTATGTAAATTATCTAAATTTTTTGCATAATCAAATTCAACATCAGCACGACGACGAAAATATTCTTGAATTTCATTTACAATTGCTAATTGTGTTTCAATACGTTGTTCCAAACATTTTAATTGTTCATTTAATTGAAAATGAATGTCTAATTACATAGAAAAATAAATATATATTTACGTAGATTTCAACAACAAAAACAAGATTTCCTACAAAATCTATAACGATCATAATTTTTTTTCAATAAACTTAATTGTGAATTTGTTGAACGAGAAAAATTTTTTGTTGTTGATGCTACACCACATGTATAAGTCATCATTGTTTAAAAGAACAATATTGTACTTAAATGTATCACTCAATGAAGTATATATCGATTGTCGTCTATTAAAATGATCGCAAACATTTCGTTCATTGCTTTCTATCGCACATATATATATATATATATGAAAGAAGAATAATGTTAAATTGCAATAAAGCAAACAAGTTCAATATTATTGGGCGGTGAACTCTCTCGTTCTCTATTTCAACTTTGTTTATGAATTATTCATTGAAAATGCTTTTTCAAATTTTTGAATCAAAGGAAAACATATATTATGGCATGTGTGTTGGTACTATTTTAAATTATATCTGATGCAATGCAAAAGAAAAAAGAGAATAAATCATCATAATAGGAAAGGAAAGAAAGAAAGAAAGATGTACTGGAACTTCTCAAAGATAACATCCGTTAAAATATTAATGCATGATTAGACAAGCTCTTCATAAGATCTTTCGATTAATGGCTTCAGGCTTGTCATCTCATGTCATTAACTACTTTCTATTATAATCTCTCGAATTTATTTTTTTTTTGTCTTCTTTTGTTATTTTCTATACATAAATCGATCTCATATTTCTTGTTCTTTTCTTTTCTTTTTTCTTTTTTAATTCTTGACTTATTAACTTCAATTCATCATCATTAATATCGTCTATTCATTTCAATAGACGACAATACCAAAGTCTTATATCGCACGTACGATTGTTGATATACAATATCCTATACAAACGTAGATACTTAATCAATGGATGGAAAATTTATACATATGTGCATGTATGCTTTGTCTTTTCGAACTTAATATCTTTTTCTTTCTCATATATCTATTGCAAATAGTACTAATATGTTAAAGAAAGAAAATAAAATATTTGAAAAACTACTTGGATTAGTTAAATATTAAAATAAAAAAAAAAACAAAAGTACCTTTGACTATTTGATCAAATTCAAATAAAATTTGTTTATTTTTTTTATAATATTTTTCAATTGGTTTATCATCAAGAAATATTGTTGTTGATGATGTATTAGGCGTTAGTGACGATGTAGTTGATATTAATAATGATGGTGATGGTGCTGTAGGTTGTGATGAAACCGAAATAGATACAATCGGTTGATTCTTAAAAGTTGATTCGCTAGTCGACATTACATCTAGAAAAAAAAACAGAAACACAAATGACTGATAAAAGTCATTATGTCGCTCAATCTTTTCTTTTTTTTTCCATTATGTCGTTTGATTATCAAGGCAAAGAAAAATAGACACGATAGAGTACTGTCAGATAAATATGAGACAGACAAGAATAGACAGATGATGATACCCTATGGAGATCGTTCTATAAGAAAGAAAAAGCAAAAAAAAAAAAAGAAAGAAAGAAAGGTGGTAATGAGTTCTTGTTTCTTATTATCTGAATCAACTAATAAATAATAACAAAGAATAAACAAAGAAAAAATCTCGATACAAGAAAAGAAAATTTTCTCTGATATCTTCATTATGTGTAAAACATTGCCTTCGACGACATTCCTAATAAGCAACCGATGGAAATCGAATAAACAACAACAAATAACTTAGCCGGAACAACAGTATAAATAATAGCATACATCATTTTTTCTTTTTTTCTTTTCCTTTGCCAATGCTATCCGTTCTCATCTTTTAATACAATTGGCATACGTTATTGGACCGTGCCTTGTCTATCTGCACCTACGTATATGCCAATGACAAAGACTAACATCAAGGACAAAATAATTATTGTGATGATGTCAATCGCTAACATGTATAAAAGACGTTCTTAGTTTTGTCTATCATTATTTAATTAAGAATAAATGATGTTAATCAAATATATTAAGATCGATATATAATTATATAGCAAGAAAAAAAAAAAAGAAAGGATAAAAGAACGAAGAATTTTTTTTTTTTTTACCATTTAAACAATGAGATATACATTGAGTAATACTCAATAAACAAAGAAAGACAAACAAAATATCATTGAGATTTTTTCATTCATTCAATAAATCAAATAATAATGTGACATTGATTCGTCAGAAAAATAGCCATCATCATTTCATATCGTTTCCAAAACGTATGTTTTTACTACTGACATCTATCGACAATGGGAAAAGCATTGTAATTTTGGTAGATAATCTAATTTTAATAATTTTATTAGGAAACAATATTATGTTGACGTCTTCATCGAACAGGGAAATTTGTTATGTTTTTTAATAGATGTTGTTAAATTAATCGCTATGTAAATGAGAAGAAATATTTTTTGCATTTAAAACGATCACAAAATATTATTCTTATCTAGTAAATAGCTATATATAATTCAACAAATATGACGTTCTAACAAGAATATATAAATGACGCGTGTAAATATTTTTATGAATTTTTTTTTGTGATAGACTTACTCAGTTAATATGTACAAGACTAAATTGAAACGTGACATAAAGCAAATTTTTCGAATTTTCAATTAAACTTTTATGATGAAGTGAATGAATCAATAGTTGAAATTGATCTAATTCTAAAGTTGAATTATTGAACACGAATTCGAAAAATTTATCTTGCTTTTCTCTTTTCATCACTTTAGATTAGACCTACAAATTATCTATTGATCATTCTACATGTATTTTCTCACTTGACAAGTGATTACATTTCTTTAATGAAAATAGTAATGATACTTCAAAACGTTTAAAAATAAATTTGTATGGAGACCGCGAGAAGGTTCTAAAGTTGCCGGGTATATAATAAAGTATCTTACAGTTATAAGAAAAAAATTCAAAAAATCTTACCAGTTTTATTGAGTAATCACAAATTATTTTCGATTATTGAGGAGTATACGTTCCTACCTCGCTCTTGTAGCTTATGAACCTGTTTGATTAAACTGAATTGGAGATATTTCAATATGTTACCGAATACTTATGGTCTGTCATGTAATTTTAATAAAAAGTAGAGAAAAACTGTGTTAATCAATTATTTACTTAATCTTTCATTCTTTTCTAATGAGTCATTTATATATTTTTTTAACCAAGTATGACTCGCATGACAAAAAAAAAAAAAAACAATTTCTCATTGAGATTGTTGATTCATCACATGTGATTAAATATTTGTTGACATACGTAGGAATGATTGATCGGTCAATTTTATTTCCTAAATTTAGATAAAATATGCGTATACATTAAAATACAAATTTTTTCTTTTTTTTGTATTCAATTTATGTTTTGCAAAGAACAAAAAACCTACTTTTGAGGCAATGCATAATAGATAGAGAAATATTTAATTAATGATTATATATAGTTATAGAATTTCTTATCTATTGTATATTTTATAAAGATAAAGTAAAACTTATTGTTCTTATATTGGGTGATAGTTTTGTATTATTTATTTTGTATTTAAATAAAACAGAAGATGTAATACAACAATACTGCATAGAGTATATATTTCCAAGAATCTTACACCAACAATTACTGCTATCAAGTGTACTTTCTCAACTGCTTTCCTTGGAATTTCAATGATTTTTTTATCTATAGATACTATATAGTGTTCTAATAAAATCTCTAAAAGATACAATGATTTGACTACGTCATCGGATTTTTTTCTAGACGTCTCAAGTTTGGTAACATAATGGATAATAATGCATAAGCACGACCTTTTCTAGCGTTAGTACATCTTGATGAGTGCATTGACCAAGGCTTATTACTATTTGATTATATAATTGTTATCTTTTGGATAAATGCGATCTTACTTAAATTGATTGAAAGACATGTATGACCTTTTCAATCTATCAAATGTAAACAATACAGTAGTAGCAATAAGTATGCGTATATGTATTATGTCGCTTATAATTTGATGTATTTTCTTGATGATGTAAAAGTCAAGAAGTGCAATTAGTCAAACGACTAGATGTATTTTGTTCACGACAGCTATCATAAAAAATATATAGATTAAATATTCAATGAATCAATTATATCAGATTTATTTCCAAGTTTTGTTTAAACGATTCGTTTACTTCGATTACTATTAGTTTTTTTATGCCATTGTCATAGATCTCTAAAATAAAATATTCAGTACAAACATACATTGTTCGATTCTCAAATTGATATCATACACTTCAAACTCATCGAGAATGATATTTTTTTCTCTCATATCTGATGCAAAATATATGGGTGGTTTCCAACCGAAAAACTTGGAAAAATGATAACTATTTGGAGTCAAGAATCGGCTAATCAACTTTGTTCGATTACGACCAGAACTAAAAAAATCTGATCACCGGATTCATACTTTCAAGTTTTTCAGGCGTTAAAACCATAGACATGAATGATCTTGTCTTTTTTGAGAATTTCAATTTTCTGAACTTTTCACATCCAACGAATTTAGTTAGTCACATGTATTGATAGGACTATGATTACAAATTAAATTCAGTAGTATAATGAGATGCGAGACTGTTGTTCAATCAGGTGATGAAACCTTCGATGAACTTTTTTGGTCACTAACATTTTTAAAATTTAGTTTAGAACATAGTAATAAAACTTTTGAAAACTAAACCTTGAAAGTTAATTTTTGTCAAAACTTGCGACAGTTCATTAATAAGTCACAAATGAGGGGTAGTTAAGTGATGACATTAGCTTTCTCTAGAAATCAAATTTTGTACAGTTGAATTAAAAATCAATACTATCGCGTCATGCCCTGTTCATATGGAAAACTTTTTCAGTGTCTTCAGATCTTTAACTTTGACTATATATCAAACGAAAGCTCTTTGTTTTATGTTTACAGTGTTAGGGGATTCATGACGAAAATTCTTCTCTAGTATAATTTGCCAGCAGTGATCTATCCTGAGTTATAAATTACTCGATAGCCTCTACAATGTTTAACAAAATAGTATTCTTGCACTGACCGTAATTTGTATGTAAGGCATTTGCTGGACTTGTGATACGTGTGCTTGCCAAAAATGTCTTTTTCGACTGATTTTTCCATCTATATCTGTCAGAAAGTCTTTTAATAACTTTTATTGTTGAATGAAAATTCAGCTCTGGTTTGTATCAAGATTATGTCATAAAATAAAGTCAATCAAAATGACGTTTTGATTGTCAAAAGTTACTTCCTAAACTTTAAAAAACCTGGAAAAAATAAAAACGATGTATTGAATAGTTTTATTTTCTCATTTAAACTTGAAGAAGTTCGCAGCTGTATTTTTGAACGAAAATGAAATACAAATCGATCCAGATTTTTATACTGATTTCAAATCTGTCATTTTTTTTTTTCGTAAGAAGTCTTAATTATAGTTGTAAAACTCGATTAAAAATCACTTGAAAAGAAGATTTTTGACACCTATGAATATGGTTTGTTTCAATGAAGTATCATATGTACAAATTAGGATCAATACATCAAGAATATCGTTTTGTCAAACATTGAAAGAACTATTAAATGTTTTATAACTCAAAGTGAATCATTGCGTTTAAAGCATACTAGGTAGAAAATTTTGTCATAAGTGTCCTCAAATTATATATACAAGCTAACAATACTCTCTAACAGAAAAATGGAAAGAACGATATTTTGTTCTACTCCGACATGCTATTTGATAGAGGAAAGAAAAAGCTTACATTTGATATATTAGTCAAATTAAACGAGTTGAAGAGCGTCGAGAAATTTTCCATATAAACACTGTGTAACATAACGCTATTGGAGATCGATTATTTTGAGTTTTACGTCAACTAGCTACAGTCGACAATGAGGTAAATCTATCTAATTTTAGCTGTAATAGACTTTTGTTAGCCGAATTGCCTATTAGTAAAATAGAAAAGTCTATTTTGAGAGGTGATAAATTTCATTGCTCAACGACTTCTATCTTCTTTAGCATAACTTGTGAAAGTTTCATAAAAAAAATCTTCAATTGTTTGCATAATATTGTTATTTGTCATAGTTATGTAGAAGAGAGAGACCTGATCATGGTCACAAATGATCGTAATTCGAAACTACTTCATAGACCTTTAATTTTAAGCCATATGATTAATTTGAAAAGATAGCAAATAGATTTCTTATGTACACATGTCGTTTGACAAGAAGAAAAAAAAAGGAATTAGTTTCATAAATATTCAAGAGAGAAAGAAGTATTTCCTTCTGGAGAAAAGAAAAATCTTTCTTTGTTTTAAGAAGTCATTTGCATGTTATATCAATTCAATGTAGTTCTTGTTTTCTTCATATCAAGTATTTTCTTGATTTCATGATGATGATTATTATTATTATTTGTTAAATGTACGTATGATAAATTGTTTTATGTGTTTATATGAGTATTTATTTGAAAAAGAAAAACTAAATTGTTCTTTGCTATTTACTGATATGAATAATTGAAAATCATCTGAACAAGTCGGAAGTTATTTTCTCTTAGCTGTTGTCTTCCTTCTCTATAGTTTCATTTCCTGCAGAATATAGAAAAAGAGATCAGCACGAGTGTCAGTGAAAATGAAATATAATGCAACAACAAGAATAAGTTGATGAAATGAATCGACCACATAAGATGAAATTTATAATATGCTGATATAACATGCTATGATAATAGTGATGTTGTTTTATTCTTGTTTTTCTTTTAATCGGAAATTGCTGAAAAAAAACATGCATATGAGAAGAAAAAAAAAATCACGATTTTCTTTTTTCTATTTTGTCAATTCTTGTTCGTCAACTTAGTTTTCTAATGACGGACAAGTCACAAATGCCTAAAGTGTTTTATATTTAATAATGAGTTACATGTCTTTTCTTTTTCTCTTCTCTTTTTCATGTCTTAGAAAATTACTTATCTCTTTATTTGCTCTGCACATCTCTAGATAGACGACAATACTAGTCAAAAAAGAAGCAAAAAAAAAAAATTTCTATTGGAACTGTCAGTACGCAATTATCTTTTGTTCAATACAAAAGCATTTATATATTTAATAATATGAATCGATCAAATAATTTTTCACAGCAAAGCTTAGAAAACTCTTCAATGACAACAATAAATATTCTTAGTCGTCTACGTATAGCTACTGAACAAGTACGACAAGTGCAAACAAGTTTAAGTAAAAATGGTGAGTAACAAACATTCTTTTCTTCGTTTTGTTTTTGTTATTTTGAACTTTTATGTGAACAAATTATTAAAACATCGGAACAAAAAAAAATCCGACTTTCGAACGATTTGAAGTTTTTCTTAGTTTATTTTTAGGTATGTTAGAATATACTGAAATATTGGGTAATGTTGGTAAAGAACTTGATGGTATGTTAACATCTTAACATTTGTTTTGTCTGCAACAAGAAAAAGAAAATACTTAGGATTATGTTATTTTGAATAAGAAAAAAAGAACAGCTGAGAGTTTTTCTATTAATTCTATCATATAACGATGCATCTTGAATTGCATAGCGAACAAAAAAAAAACTGATCTTTTGTATCACGTTAATTAGACACTATCTTTGATTACTTTCTTTTTTTGACGATCTGATACTTATTAATAGATCATTGAGTTGAATAAGAAAAGTGTCATTTTTTGTTTTCTTAAAGATTTCTCCATTTGACATATGCCAGATACTTCATCGATTTTTTAATTAACTAAAAGGAAAACTTGAATCTTGTGACTTCTTTTGTTTTTTTTATTTCTATTCTCAAGGGATTCTCTATAGTCTTGTTGATATTCTTTCTGATGATACACGACAAAGTGAAATAAATATCACCTCAAATGATGGACAAATAAGTAAATGGTTAGAACAAACATTTTCATCTAAACAACAACGTACAATAACAGCGACAGGACGTTTTGAATCTATAAAGGCTATAATTCAAGCATCATCGTTTGTTAATGCATTACAAAGACAATTACGTCTGCATACAAAAGAACATATAGCTATAATGTTTAATTTACCAGTTGATATAAATCAATTAAATCATTGGTCATTTAATATGATGGAATATAATGACCCAATTACATTTACTATTTTACTTATATTTGATGCACATGATCTTATATCACATTATCGAATTGATATTGATATATTGAAAAATTTTGCTCATGCACTTACTGAAGGTTATACAAGTATGTAGACAAGATTAAAAAAAACAACAACTCAATAATTAAATTAATATTATGTTTTTTTTTAGAATTTCGAGCAGCTTATCATAATGATTATCATGGAGCTGATGTTCTTCAAACAACACATTGTTTATTAATTAAAAGTAATTTATTAAATGTTTTTACACAACTTGAAATAACTGCATTAGTAAGTTAAAGAAAATGATTGATATGAATTCATTTTTTGTTTTTGTTTTAAATAGTTATTTGCTGCTGTTATTCATGATTTTGAACATCCAGGTTTAAATAATAATTATCTTGTTAAAACAAAAAGTGATTTAGCTTTGATTTATAATGATTTTAGTGTACTAGGTAAGACCATAAAAAAATTCGAATATTCATCAATTTTGTACTACTCATTGCATGTGAAACACAATATAACTGTTCTTGATAGTCCTAGAGAAATTGTTTTTGAACACATGTCTTCATCCATATCCTCAATCTTTGTAGAAATGCAATAAGGAAGTTCCTCATATTTTAAAACGAGATGTTGTTCATGTATCATTTTTGAATCCTTCGAAGTGTCAAATCATTTTTCAACCAGAATGGTGTATTTTTCCGGGTTCTTCATTCTTGACATATCTAAATTTCACTTGATTTATTAAAAAAAAAAGTTGTAATCCTTCTCGGATCACTTTAGAGTTTCGACATTGAACTTTGCTCGAACAAAGTTCTTAATGAGATTAGTTCATTAGACAAGTTGTAACTCTTCTAACATTTTCTATCCTGAGATATGAGATATCCGAAATTCTTTCATTTGTAAAAGTAAATTCTGTACATCTCCAGAAAGGAAATACTACTTGCACAATTAAATAATCTCATTGAGAAATTTGTTTGCGTAAAATTCGAAATTCTTCAGGCATCTGACAGGAACTATAGCTTTTGTTGAAAAATCCAGCAAAACAATGTAGTATGGTATAGTTCTATGGAAAAATCAGATTTTTCCTGAAAACAAACATCGTAAAAACTATCTTTAAATTTTCTTTTCCTTAAACTTCTTCTAGTAGAAAAATTTCAGATTGATAAATTCGACTCTAACTATTAAGCATAAAAAAAATGAGCAGTAGAAATCAAGCATTTATCTATAGCTAATAAAACATATTATAACAAATAGAATTAGTTGCTCATAATTTCAAATGGCTAATTTTATTTCTTTCATATTTGTCTCACTTATTTTGTTGTTAGTATTATGATGGTGAAATCATATTGTATGAATCACATGAAAAACTCGGATTAACAATTTAACATGATATCGTGTTACATTCTTGCGGAAGATGAATTGAGGATTATTTCACGGCTAAATGATTGTCTAATATATATTATATATGGAGGAAATAAATCGAAAATATTTTACACCCATGTTGAGTTGCCTCAAGGCAGTAGTTTGAGCCTATTTCTTTTCAATGTTTATTATTATGATCTTTTTTTTTTGTATGTGTGTAGATGCTTATTTTAGCTACATGTTTACTAATAATCTCAAGGTATTCATATAACAAAACATGTGTAAAAAGAATAACGAGTTATTCAAAGAGATGAAAACAACTTATGTCTACGTGAGAATTAAAAAGAGATGGATGTAAACTCAATAACTCGACAAGGGCAAACAGTTAGAGACCTTCACCATTCAGAAATGCAAAGAGAAAAACTCCAAACTTTTTTTTCTTGGATACAGTAGAAGTGAAAATTATTTTAAAACTTATGATATTCTCAAAACATACATGAAAACAGTGTTGTATTTCAAGGAAATATTCAGAAAGAGGCAGAAAATTTGTTCAAAATCAACAGAATTCTGTATAATTTCATCGAATAGATTCCCAGTTTTATTTGTTTCGTATCGAACTACCAGAACATAGTGACCTAAAGCCTTTCTATTTGAAGTACATGTCAATACTGAACACTATGTTCATGCATGTTTTTGAATGTTTTACAAAGATGGTGAGTTTTAAAATAATTTTGTTTTATATGATGTCAAACAAAAAGACGTCAAGAGTTCTTCTCGTTCGATTGGTGAAAACCGCAGATCGCTGATTGTTGGTATGATCGAGTTAATGAGGTTACACCCACCGCCCATTAATTCTGGTGCGGACATTAGTTAATCTGTCGAAAACAGTTGTGCAGATTTTTTTCACATATAAGTGCAAAAATTCAAAACTTGATATTTGTATAAAAGGTCAAAGACTAAAAATAGTGAACGGATTCAAATATCTTGAGTTTACTCGGATGAGTAAGATGTTTTTCAAACCAATGATTGATAAAAACATTTAAATAATGTCTAATAAATTAAAATAAATGAAAACTAATTAAATTCTCTGAAAAAATGCTTGTTTTTTGTTTATAGTTTTCCATACTTTATCTGTATATTTCCCTCTATCCTGAAATAAAAAACAGAATTAAGACTGATTCATCATTGTTCTTTCGTTCGAACAAAAGATTTTCTACAAATAAACTAATGAATATTCATAAGAAGATTATGTAAAAAGATACATTAAAAAAAAAAAGATTAAAACAAATTGAAAAATCAGGTTTTAGTTATCCGTACTTTTATAATAATATATTTTACCAGGATGTATTTCATAAGAATAAAAATAATCATCTAGACTATTTTTTTCAATTAAGACGAGTAGGATTTAGGCATGAAAGGTATCAATTACTACTTCTTTCATAATTTCAATTTTTATATATGTGAAGTCTACCATGTTATTGTTTGAGTGTTACTTGTTATTTCTCAGGACATCGATTTCTATGTTCTTGTTTCATCATTCATATTTTCTTTTTGTTTCTCAATTAATATTTTTTGTGTTTTTATTATCATAAAGTATCTACCAAAGGCGATATCTTATAAATTTATTGTATTTCCTCATCTGTTGATATCGCTCATGGTCGTGTTAATCAAGCAACTGTAAATTCTTATAATATCCCTTTTTATCAGTTTCGAGTATAACAATAAAGAGAGTGAAATCAAAACAGCAAATATGAATCAAGACTTATGTGTTGTTGCAAACGAGTAGAATCGTTCATTTACTTGATATAAATATTTTAACTGATCGATTGAAATTTTTACTGATAGTGAAAATTCATAATTTGGCTTTGAAAAACTTGAAAAATAAATTGAACCGTTTGGTTTTGTGTTACATTCTTGGTCAGACGAAATTTTTTATCAGTCAGTGAAACTCATACAAGCTTTTTTCTTTTAAAAACTCATCAATATCGTTAAGTATACGCTTGTTTGTTGTTGATAACGTTGAAATGAAAATCATTGTTGATGCCAAACATCATACTTATGAATACATTCTCCATTACAATCATACATGTTCACTATTTTAATCATTTATTTTTCTCTATATATATTCAATTACTTTGTCTTATGATTCATGATCATCTATAGATGAATTTTCTTAGTTAAAACAATATCATATTTTCACTTCTGTGATCTGTTCTCAAATACAATAAATTGCTCAGATTTTTCACTCGTATACTTTAACATAAATTAGCAGTTTGAAAACGTAAAGAGTATTTTCAAATGTCAAGATCTCATATCTGACCAAGTTGTCCCACATCTGCATCCTTCTAGAATTTTTTTAATTTATTAGATATTCAGTATATAACTGTATATTCATTCGCAATCATTACATTATATTATGTAATTGAAAATTTTATTTATGATTTCTCTAGAAAATCATCATTCCAGTGCAATATTTAAACTTTTACGTGATAAACGTTGTAATATATGGTCAAATATGAATTCTGATGAATATCGAATATTTCGTTCACTTGTTATATCTCTTGTACTTGCAACTGATATGGCTAATCATGCATCACTTATTGAACGTATGTCAACATATTTCTTTTTTAAAGAAACAAATTCAACAACAACAGCTACAGATTCAAAAACTTTATTACAAACATTATTACATGCTGCTGATATATCAAATGCAGCTAAACCATGGTCAATTTATATTCAATCAACAGAAAAAATTATGGAAGAATTTTTTATACAAGGTGATCTAGAAAAAATATATTATGATGATAATAAACCAACATTTGATAGAGAATCAACTGATGTTGTACAATTACAAATTGGATTTATTTCACATATTGTCTGTCCAACAGTAAGTGAATAAAAAATTTTAAATTTTCACGAATTTATCTTCTATCAAACAAGACTAATCAGCATTGAGTCTATATTTGCATATGTATTATAGGTGTATATATTCCAGTTAAACTTTATCTAAGAAAGTCAGGGTTGTAGTTGATAACCGTTTTGCACATATCACTTTGACTGTGAAATCCCCATATTTTTCAGGCTATTCCGATAAAAATCGATTAAAAAAAAATCATTTACTATCCCCATTATCTCAATCGTAATTAGATTTTAATCTGTTCAATCGATTAAAATATCAATCAATCAAAAATCATCATTTAATTATCAATGATTTAATAGGATAATAATTTGATTTTAATTGTTAATGAATTTTAATTTATTTAATTGATTGTCAAGATGTCAAAGAATATCAGCAAGATCTATTACAGAACTAAATGATGTATACTAATACGAGACATTTCAATCGGAATAATAATTGCTAGTAGAAATACGCTAGATAAAAATACCATGTAATATTTATAAAGATAGAAATTTTAGAATAAACACGATATACACGATTATGAATAATATAAGTTCTTTTTCCAAAACATGCTTTAGATAAAATAATTCGGTTAAAATTAGTTTTAATCTATAATAAGTCCATCCAAAACAAGAATCATGTTTAATCTATTTCAAAATGTAGTAATGAAGTGATACAGATTATTTTCGTAAATAGAAGGCAGCGCTTGAAATCAGTACAATCCGTGATGATACCAATTACAAAAGTACTTTTTGATACATAGAAGTATTTTACAGAAAACGATAAAATTACAAATCAAAACAGATTGAAATATTAATAAATCAAAATTGATTAATAGATAATAATAGATTGAAATGGATTACAAGGTAAGACAGCATTGGAACCGATAATAACAAAGTAAAAAAAACTAGTTTTACTTCATCTTCCCGTTGGCAAAACAGTATAACAGTGTAAAGAATCAATCAAAATCAGACTGAAGTGAAATATATGAGGGTATTCACTATGACTATTTCGACTCAAAATCAAAATTCTAATCGATTTTAATGGTTAAAATTTTTCACTAAAATTTTATATATCGTGTGAGCTAATATTAATCATCAAGAAAGTCAAACATATATGACGGAATTGTTGTACTCATCCAACTATTTTGAAAAATGACCTTTGGACACTCAACCATGTCAGGAATTGACATGTTTAGCTTATTGATCATATTGCTTTCGTCTGATAAATTGAAGATTCTAATTGATCTAACTAGAGAACATTTCGATCTATCCAATCGTATTTTGTTTGACACTATTTCACATTTGATGAATAGTAAAAAGTTTATTTTAATATGATTTTTCTTTGTTTGGTTGTTGAGTTATCGGCATTTTACTTGTTCATAGTATTGCCGAAAATCGGATTGATTGAACTTCGAGATGAAAATTTGCCAATAGATAGATGTTATGAATACTAGAAAAATTCCAAAGGTTGAACTAGGACAAATACAATTCTTATGAAGATATTTCCTTGTCATAGAAACGTTCCTTTTTCGAAATGTAGTCCAAAACAGGAGTTTCTTGAAAATATGAATATCTCAGCAAGGAAACGTTTGTTTCTATTGACTATAAGGCTTATCTAGGAACACAGTTTCAGCTCGTAATATTCGATCATCCAAGTCTTCAACGATTCTACGCTCGATTAAAGCACCCATAATTCGTCAAGCAAGACCAATGGAATAGCAATAGTCTCCAGCGAATAGCAGTTGGGCAGTTGAGAATGTTGTGTTGTAAGAGAGCTTTTGAACAAAGGTATGTTCCAGCATAATCAAAGACGAGTGCAGAATTTTCCCAAAAATCATAATCATATTTTACATGTATAAGATTTTATTATTAATTCAACTTATATTCAATATTTCTTTTTTTTTCTAGTTTGATGTGTTATCCAAAGTACTTCAAATGGATTCTCTGGATCATAATTCTAAACTTACAATAAAAACTATGCCAGCATTTCCATGGCAACATGATTTACAATTAAATTTAGAAACATGGCGACAAGTATCAAAAGAGAATGATGTTCAACAAATTTTAATTTGTAAAAAACCTCTTAAACTTAATTCCGAATATTTACAAATATATGTTGACAAAGCAAAAGATCGTTTAAAAAGACGTTCACAACATGAATTATTACTTCGTGGTACACCTTCTGTGTAAACTATTGATATTAAACATTTTTCCAAACCCTATTTTTTAATAAAAACGACGAAAAAAACTAAGCTATAAATTTTCATTTAGATTCGATAGTGTTCTATCTATCTATCTATTAGTACCATTTTGATATACCATTACGTACTGAATAGAATCATATGTGACAAAATTACTTTATTCTAGGTATCCATTTTTAAACTAAGTAAATGAGGTATGCCTGAAAAATGGTAGGAGTTTGGAAGCAGGAATCAAGTTAGAACTTTATCAATATCAGTGTTTTTAAACGTATTGAGATATATAATAGTGTGAAATCTGCTGTAGATATATGGATACATACAACAAGTTTAATTGCCGATTAAATCACTAGTTAGAAAAGTACAAAAAGTAGAGCAATATTAAACAATTCTGTTCAAAATCTAGAAATCAATAAGAAGGATCGCTTCTCTACCGATCGCGACTATCTTGAAAAACAACTATAATTTGCCAGAGACTTATTCACTTGATTTGCTTTCTATTAGTGTAATAAGGCTAAAAAAAGAGCTCTAACAAGCTTTCTAATAATTAATTTGTATTGAATGAAGAAGACTGAATTCTGCTCATGTATCAATCTACATCAAATGAGAATATTCTTCATAGATATGCCTTTTGAAAAAAGTGTCTTGAAAAAAAAAATGTCATGATGTCTTTCACAAGGGATTTCAATTGGCTTGCAGAAGTTAATGAATATATTCATGCTTTATTAATTTGTTGTAATCAAGTGAAAGACGAACGTCATTAAAATAAAAATATATAATTATAAGACAATTCTTTTCTTATTTCTCAGAAGAAAATAATTACGTATGCATATATAATCAACATAAGTCTGAAGGAACAATAAGTAGAAACCTATGCATGATATATCTTTCTTTACCTGGATAATGAATTGAGAAATATTTTTAATACAAAGCTATAACACATTAGACAATAAAACATGTCCATTAACGATGTCTGAAGAAAACAATATACTTCAATTACTTATAAATCTAAATATAAGTTTTGTCAAATGATTGTAAAAACTTTAATGCTTCATAGATTATTAATTTTGAATTTCATTTTGATGAACAATTAGTTTTTTTCTTTAAAAACAAAATTATGCATCAGAATAGTTTCATCATAATTTTATAGTTATGCAGAATTTGTCAAGAAATTTTCTAATATGAATCTTGCTTTAAATTTAACTGAAAGAAGTATTGAAGTCTCTTATATAGTAAAGTCTTAACCTTAAATAGAGATTAAATTTAATATTGTTTGTGTGACAATGAAGTAAATTCAAATAGTTTGTTTTTAACAAACGAAATCAGATAAATAACATAATGAACCTAATATAAGACAAAATAAAATGATCAACTAATCAATTATAGCGATATGAAACTATGCTTCTCTATTGTTTATTTAAACACTACAAAGAACCGAATCTGTGTCACTATAGTCAAATCAATTGGAATCTATTAATAAAATAATCTAACTAGCAGTTGACTCCGGTGTTAGCGATGTCTATTACATAACTGCAAAAATATAAGTAGCTATACAAATTCAAAAAAGCAAAAATAATGGAAGCTAGCCTGGATTTATCCTACGATTTAAAATAATTTTAATATTAAGCAAACAAGGCGATGTTTTCTATCGACATCATTAGTGAAAATTTCAATGATTCTCATAGGTAAAGGAATCAAAATACTTAAATATGTACAACAGTTCATGGTTTCATACAAACAATGACTATCAAAATTCTCCGACCAGTAGATAATTTCATGATATTTTGTGTATGTCTCAAAAACTTGATGAACTAGAATGATTTAGTTTTCGTCAGACTACAGTTCATAATCGCTAGTGTACTCGTAAGAAATTTCCAGGCTGATCCATTAATCTGTTTAGTTTTTATTCACGATACAATTGCAGCCTGCCGTTTTGTATCCGTTTGAAATTATTCAACCATTTATTGTTGTGTACCTGCCGTAAGCTGAAGTTTCTTTTTTCTACGTGATTCGAAAGAACAAATTATACTCAGCATACGGATTGATACTTCTTTTATCATAGTTTTTCTGTTCGTATGAATTTAATAAAAAATGTTTTTTGTTTGACATATACCGAAAATTTTCAACAGAACGCCACAAGAGATTTTTTTTTAAATATGATATTTAGCACATTGTATTGTTCAATGCAAGGTGAACCGTGAATAGCGCTACGATAAAAATTAAAATGTCTTTGCTTCAGTTCGCTCGATTGACCTAATTTATTAGCCAGTGGTAGAAAATTATTGAAAGTATTTTTCTTCGCTCATTATGTACCCATATAGCATCATTTATAGAGTTCGTTTTGATTTTTTCGTATTTTTTTTTGTTAGATAAGAACTAAAAATCGTCTTTGAAACGCTACATTTGTATTTTTTTACATAAAGACAAGTAAAACTGATTGACTGATAACGACAATAACATGTGATAGTCTTATTTGCTTATCTCATCCATATGAAGAAAAAATTAAAATAAACTTCTAACACTTGTATTATTTATGTCTCATTCTGTAAATATTTCAGCTGTTTTAGTCGTCTCCTGCCTATACACCGGCTACAGATACATCTTCTCACGCAGTCCCATTTACGCATTAAAGAAAATATGAAACATTGTTTTGACTATATGAATTTGTAAGAAACTCTTTTTTTTTTGTATAAAATTCTTATAGTTGAAATCAAAACTGATTATACATCCTTGTTATGTTATAAATAGTACTATATAGTACAAAGTTTATTGTAGCCACAACAACAGACGGAACATGTATATCATCAAATAAAGATATATCACATGAAACTTAACATGTCATGTTATTCGAAATTTTATTTCCTCTCTTGATATACTTCCCTTAATGGAAATTGACTTCAAATAAAAGAGTTTTGTCAGAAACAAGCTTCCATACAAATTTAAACTGTCAAAGCCTTCTCACAGATGTGGTAGACATGTAAGAAGTGACTTATCAACAGACGTTGTTGATATACGATTAAACAACAACGTATATCAATAACGTCTTCTTCTATTATATGAGCTATTTCGTCCTTACATTTCTCCAGGGGTTAAGTAAAATGATGGTGAAGAAATGTGTCTCAAAACAATCTTCCTGCGATTATCGCCAGCAACTACATCATGGTTCACATTTTAATCCCACATTGATTGTTCTTAAATTCTGAATTAACAAGAACGCTTCAACTTATAACAGCTGCGTAGCAATAAATACTTCAAAAATCTTAAAAGGATGGTAAACGACATGCAGCAATTGTATTATCGATAGAAACTAAACAGATCAATGGATTCATCGGAAATTTTTGACGAGTATACTAGAGAGTACGAACTGTAACCTAACGAAGTAAATCATTCTACATCATCGCAGCTTTGTGAAAACATTATGTAACTGCTTCTAACACAAACTATGACTAAAGCGTTTTTCTTGAAATAGAAAGAACGTTTTTTTTTTTTCAAAAAATAGAATTTTTAAAGTATGTATTAATTAGTTGGATATAATGCTTCGCTAAACATTTTTAACAATATATTTTGAGCGTCATCAAATTGCCAAAAAAAAGAAAATTATGGTCCACGTATCTTCATCAATTACATACGGATGAGCGTCATAAAATAAAATAATGTATGTTATTATCATTATGGAAAATAATAGACACATATTCCTGTATTTTGAAAGAAAAATTCTTAGATTCTATTGAGGAACTATTTTTCTAGCAAAGATAAATAGAAAAAAGAACTTTTTCTTCATCAATATCGAGTAAGACATTTGAAAGATTGTGTATCTGTTTCTAATCCATCTATCAACGATGAATACTACATCAAGCAGTGTTAGTAGTGCTCTTTTAGCTGCACCTTATCAATTGAATATGTGGCTTGGTTTATTTATTTGGGTAGCAGGTAATCTTGGTTCTATTGGAAATATGATTGTATTTAGTTCTCGAACATTTCGCAAACGAGCTTATTCAATTTATTTATTATCAGAAGCAATGTCGGATTTTATTTACTTTGATTTTCTATTACTTACAAGAGTACTTCAAAAAGGATTTCAAATTCCAATAACTACACGTTATGATGTTCTCTGCAAACTTCGACAATTTGTTTCTGTCTGGAGTCATCAAGTTTCATTTAATTTATTTTCATTTGCAACAATTGATCGACTTTTATCTGCACAACGTTCGAATAGTAAGTCTAGAAAATAAATGTTAATTAATTGGATATTAGATCATTTTCCTCTAAAACATTTCATATTAAATTTAAAAATCTGAATAGTAAAACTAGACATTGGTAATGATTCATGAAGACAATCGATTAAATTATAGAAGCTGATATACATGAGACTTGTGTAGTTTTTTCTCGTCATTTTGTAATTACCAATTATTACCTCTCTGGATTCTCTCCAGCGCTTACAGCAGTAGAAAATAAATTGAAAGTAAAACTTGTTCAATAATTTTGGTATCTACTGCATATATGACTTTTTGACAAAGATTAAATTTTAATACACTCTCAGAAGAAATTTGACTCTAATATGGCGTTTCTCGAAAAATTTCCATGATTTTTTTTCATTTTGGAAAGACTGTCTTTTTACTTGCATCAGCATTGAATAAACATTTTTGTATAGCTTAAGCACGACAGATGATACTAGATAACGTTATTTGTTACATGATTATCAACATTTCACACCTAGGAATGCACCCCTATTGACATAAAATACTTAGAAGGGGTCTACATAAAAACTGTTTCGCTAAACAAAAAATTATTTTTCTGCTTGTATGCACCCCTTATAAGAAGTCAGTCACCTTCCTTGGAAAACACTTTTAAAATAACGTATATTACCGAAACTCATGACTTATTCATATTTTTAGACGCGGAATATTTGTTAAATATTTCATATTTTCTTTTTCAGTGAATGTAAAGTAGTTGAGCTTTCTCTTGCCTGCTTTTCTCAGAATAGAACCTTACAGAAAAGTAATCTTTGTTCTTCTAGCTATAAATTTATAAATAGGCTTGTGTTTGAATCATTTCTTCTACTAATTAATGAAAATAATTAACTTATACTTTTCATTGCTGAGAGAAACAAGATATTACATTTTATTCTTCTCATTTAAGCATATCGTCAATGGAGCAATCGTGTAAGATTAGCTTACATCATGAGTATTACATGTGTACTCTTTTGGCTATTATTTATTGGTCATCGACTTATACTATATAGTACTAGCAATGGAAAATGTGGTCCTTTGACAGGCTTCTATGCTTATTTTGATAATTATATTGAAGTTGTTTTTACAGCAATATGTACACCAATAATCATGGTTATACTTGCTTATTTATTAATAAAAAGTGTCCGAGATGTTATTCAACGGCGCATTGTTCCTGATAATAATGTGGCTCCGATAACTGTTACAAAACGATCAGTTCTTCAACAGATTGATTCTCGACTTACATTCATGCTTATATTACAATCAATCATTGCTATAACAACATATACACCATATGCGGCTGAACTTATTTACACAAATATAACTCAATATTGGCCAAAGTCACCTTTACAACTTGCGATAGAAAAAGTCATCGTTGAATTCATTCATTTAGTGTCGTACACATTTTTTGCAACTAGTTTTTATGTATCACTAATCTCAAATAGTGGTTTTCGTCGACAATTTCAAAGCTTCTTTAGAAAACCAAAACCTGATGAGTCTACAATTCATATAAATACTATTTTGCGTACAAATACAATGATTAATATTGAACAGAAATAAAAACTATTCGTCATTTTGAACATTGATTTTCTGTAAATGAAAGAAAAAATTAACCATCTTGTAGTTTACAATATAGTTTATGAAATAAAGTGATCTTGCAATTTAAAACGTTTAGAATATTTCTTCGAAAGAACTGAATGCACAATCAAATTCAAGCAATAATGGTTTATTTCAGATCATTATAAAATTCAGTGATTGAGGTTCAAGTTAAATTTTTATTTTGATAAACATTTACGGTTGTGAAAGGAGACTACAGCAGATGAAAGAACTTCTATTTCGCTCGGAACTCGTGAAATTTCTGACATGTCATAAGCAGGCATCACAGAACTAAAATTTAACCGTGGCCATTTTAATGATGAATAAAGTATCTCTGCGAATCTCAGGCATTTTTCATTTTTACTTGTTTATGTGGAACTAGGTCATATTTGCCACATACCTATATGCCATCATCGTTGAGTGACAACGTTGTTCGACATGTATTTACAATGTACTATGTGCAAATCTCAGTATCAACAGGCATGGAATGACTCTACTCAAGCCATTAACAGCTATTTGTGTCGGATTACCTTTTCGATAATATGCTGACTACGTTCAAACATATACCTACTCTTATGACTAGAAAAAGAATAAACACTTAGTGGAGAAACTTTCGTGTCAACCATTGAGGTAATTTGATTGGATATGATAGCAAATTTTAAGCAAAACGAAATTCGTTTAATTATGCTTTTTTTTATTTAAAAATACTTTTTCTATAATTACAGATGACAAATAAAGTGCTTTGAGAGAATATCGATTAAATGAATTTATTCATATTCGTGCTATTGATCTTAACTGGAAATAATTCTATTTATTACTTTCTCATTGTAAATCTCTAGTGGAAAATTTTCTAATATTAAAACAATATCATTGATTACGACTATAATAAATATGTAGAATAAAATATAAGCTTAAATTAATTTTAAAATTATTGTTAACCATGTTCATTTTGAATTGAATGACGTTTAAGATTAGTTAGTTGAACAAAGTTACCATTACATAAATGACATGAAACTCATCTGTCACGATTATGAATATTACGTATATGACGTTGAAGATTCGATGATATGGAAAAAGATCGTTCACAATATTTGCAACCATAAGGCTAGAAAAAAATTTTTTTATAAATCAAGTAAGGTGCGAACCTGATAGGCCGGACACTTTAGTAACTATTGAATGTGAAATTCTCGAAAACTATCGAAATGTTGACTACTCGACAAGTAAAGACATATCGAAGTTTTAGTTTCCATTGCTCAATTTAATTTTCATCACTCAAAATTTGATTTTCTAGTGATTCTTCATGTTTATTCCATAATACTAGTGAAACTCTATTTTTGTTCACTACACATTTTACATTATCAGATTATTTACTTAAAATAAGTATCATCTATGAATAAAATTATAATAGAAATACGTACATGTCTCTAATAAAAAGAAGCTATCACACTCAACTATTATTGAACTTTTGAGCATATCGAGCGGTTTAGATCACATTTTATTCTGAACATTTAATGTCATATTGATCCACTGATTTGATTTTAAATTTTCAAAACTATTAGAAAAAGTTAATCATCTTAACCTTAAGAGAATTAAATAGTGAAGAGATATTTTCAACTAATACCCAATGCTTGAGCTTGTATTTTGTTCATAAGTAGGACTCCTAGTTTATATAAGTATTTTAAACGACTTCGTGCCTGTAGACTTCTCTGCTCGATTTATGATCATTTACCTAGTTTTGAGTATATTACGGACGAAGTCCCGATAAGGAGTTTTCGTTTAACATTTTCCTCAATAACAAGTATCATTGTACTTATTATATCCTGAAAGTTTCAACAGGAACGGATGAAGTTTTCCTACGATATGACATAGATAAAAAAAGGCCTATTTTGGAAAGAAATCGTGTTTCTTACAAATGTTTTATCTTAAATGAGAATCATCCGATCGAATTTAAACTTTCAGGATACAATGAGTACCATGATATTTGTTGTTAAGAAAAATATAGTATCTTGATTAATTGTTTATGTGAAAATAAATTAGAATAAGTTTTTCCCTAAAGAGTCAATATTCTATCTATTGCAACGAAATCTATAAGAAATAGATTTGTTTTTTTTTCAATTACTTCCAATGCTAAACTATTGGCAAATGGAAACAAAATATTATTCGAAATTATAATTAAAAAAAGAAAGAAACCAAAATTGGTTTTTGAATACATCTCTGCGAATTTCGCATATCAAATTCTATCAAAGATAGACGCTGCTAGTGCATTGAACACATATATTGACTCAATAAAAAACTCTATTATCCAGCAGATCGAGAGCTGAATGATAGCGGAATATTTTTTGAAACAGGATTTATTAGGAGTATTGAAGTATAAGAACAGAACTTTGAACTCCTACAGATGTGACATATATTCTTAGTAACGTCTCACCTCTCTCCTGTCACAAACCGTATACCAATAATGTCTTTTTATAATATATGAACTACTTCCTTAATGAATGTCTTGAGGATTAAGGAAAAGGACGATGAATAAATGTGTCCCAAGATAGATAGAATAAAACAATCTTTCTGTGAATAGTAACGTGTCACTACATCGTGTATTATATTTTAATCTCGTAGAGACTGCACTAACAGGTTTTTAATTCTATGAGTTCATTGGATAGCTCTGATCAATGTCTTAAAAATACTCAGAATGATGTTAGTACTGATTATTAAGATAGGTAAAAATATTGATAGAAAAGGAATGATAATTTACTTGTTCGCCTGTATGTGTTCGTAAATGTCGAGTTAAATTTGCTGAACGAGGAAAATCTTTTCCACAATAAGAACATATATATTTATATTTATTTGATAATTGAGTATTGAAATAATATGATTTATCTATTGATAAATGATGATGTTGACTATGAAATAAATTCGAATGATTTATTGGTGTTATTAATTGTTGTTTATCTTTTTTTTTGTTTGATAATGATGTATTTTGTTTTTGTTGATCATTTGATAATAGTAAATGAGAACTTATTATTTCACATGAAAGTGAAGATGAACTTGATGATGATGATGAAGAACGTTCTCGACATGAAGGAGATTTTTTAACACTTAAATCAAGTGGAATACTATCATCATTTGTATTTATTGTTGTCTCCTGTTCAATTGTATTTAATGACAATGGAAATAAAAATGAAGATAATCTTCCATTAATAAATAAATCTGTAGAAGTTAAACGTGGTAGATAAGGAAGAAGATACAATGGTAAATTTGAATTCCAGAAACGATTATTGATCTGTTCCTTATTGAGGAATATTGATGGATGCAATGATGAAGATGATGATATTATGCCACTACAGAAATGTCTTAAAACAAAAGAGTTTTATTTTGTTGACATCAAAAGACTTGAAGAGAAAGTGAGAGGATAAAAATGTAAGTGAATTTTTATTTTGCAAATAGTTTTATTTGTACTTTGCAACTCGTTTTTTTTTCAGATAAAGTGGAAAATCTTTCTCGTTTTTTATTTTTGTATCTTTCCTTTTGATTGGACATTCTAGAATCCTAGAAGAAGCTTCATTGTAGCCAATGGCCTTCTTTTTCTGTCTAAAAGAATAGGTCAAGATGAACAGCATGACAGAACTCGTTTTTTGAATTAAGATTCGTTACTATTATGTAAAAAAGTACTCTGATAATTAAAGCATCAGTTTTTGCGAGTTTTTTCAAATAAACTTTTCATCCCTGCTGTTCTCTTATAAAGGAAGAATATAAAAAAAGAGTCTGACATGCTCTTTCACACACAAAAGAACTAATGCTATGGAATGAAAGCCTACAGAGAATTTTAGGTTGCCAAATAAGTTATTTTTTTGACTCTTTTTAATTGAATATCTCCCCAAATCATAACGCTACAGGACTGAAAATTTTGTCTTAGTCTCTCCATAACAAATTCAACATATCCTGAAAGGTTTTTGCTATTTGAATATACTTGAGTAAAGAGCGATTTATGAGAAGGTCTTAATAAAATATCAAAAATGCCTTAAAACTTTGTCTATTGCAACCAAATAATTTGTGCCATAAGAACTGAAATGTACTTATAAGAACATTCTTATCTCATCTATGCAGTTCATTCTGATGGCTATCGAAAAAAACTATTAGTTGTCTTTTCACAGACTATGTACGAGCAAAGCTATTCATTTAAACGAAGGTTCCCTAAAAGTTTTATCCCCAACTTCACTTAGCTAAGTTTTTAACACACTTAATCTTAGTCAGGAAATATATTAAAATATTTACCGATGTTTATTTAGTGTTGTACTATTTGAAAACATTTCTCCACAAAATCTACATTTAACTTTTGTTCGACACTCAACATGCATTCGTTTATGTCGACAAAGATTTGAAAATTGTGTATAAGATTTTAAACAAACTTCACATTGAAATGGTTTTATTGATGAATGAATATGCCTATGTTGTTTTAAACCACTTAATGTTGTAAATGATTTTCCACATTGTGAACAAGAATATTGATGATGATTTTGAGTTTCTAATTCGGAATCAGAATTTTCTATATGATTATCAACCTAAATTAAAGAAAAGAACTCAATTGTTTTTCTTCTTATAGTAAAATATTATGCAGACAAACTTTTTATAATAAGTATTACACCAGATTAAAAACAGTAACTCCCTCTCTCTCATTTATATTTTATCATTAGTGTCAACGTTTGCAATAAATAAATGACATATTACAATTTTTATTCAATACCTGTATGATGAATATTTCTCAATACATAAACATTATTGTTCTCAATGAAATCTATAAAAAAAAAGGCATTTTCTTTTCTCTTTATTCTTAGTCTTATTAGTAAATCCGTTGATAATTGTCTCGTGTTTTATTATCATGTATTTGGTTACTACTTACTTTATTTTTGTCACAACTTGTAGTTTTGGTTACTTCATCATTATCCTCAATAGATGAATTTGTTTGTCGATTTATTTTTGTAGAATTATGAGATGAAAATAGATTATTGAAATCTACTAAAAACAAAAAGCTAATCGTTCGTCTCAATCAAATGCTCATTAAAAAGAAAGAGAAGAAATACCTGATTGACTAATTTTAATAACAGCGTGAGTCTTCATTATGTATTCTGCTGACACATATGTCTAGAAAAAAAAAACCTATTTTTTAATACTCAATCCTATATATATAAGTGTTTCTTTCGTTCATCGTCTTTTTATCGAATACTATTCGTTGACATCTTGATTTTTCCGATGCATATATAAAATCTATTAAGGAGGAGAGAAATAACTTTGATGTATGTCTAGTGAATACACAATAACAATACGACCGTCATCATCATCATGGCCTTTTTTCTCTTTGTCTCTCTCTCTCTCTCTCACCGCCAGCTCAATAGTCAAATTTGAATGATAAATTTTCTATTTCCCATTTGAGAGCTTCCTTCCAAAGGGATGAGAAGACAAAGAAAGACACTTAATATATTTTGACACTATTGTCTGTCTTACCGTGTATTTGTTCACAGAAAAAAAAAATGAGAATAGAGATCATGATCATTATACTCTCCAATGATCGATAGCTAGTAGTTGACAATGAATGGAAGAAAGCAAAAAGAAAATCTAGTAAAATGAACGTATGTTCTGTGATGGAGTTTTCTTTCTTAAGTAACTGTTCAATATGAAATGAGAAAAATGAGTTATATGAAGTTGTAATGGTACAACAACGATGAAAATCATTGTTTTTGCTAGTGGAATAAATGAATTAAGGGAATGTGAGGACAATTTTTTTTTCCCAGAGCAGTAAGTCGAGACCATACCTACTCCACGAACCAGAAGAAAGAAAAAATTAGTAAAGGAATAAGTCAAAGTGAAGATGTCATTCGATCTTGATGATTGAACTGTCTTTTTCAGAGTTTTAACACACTGTGATGTTGACAAACACATGTGTATAATTTATCAATAGCAGAAATTTAATAGAGCAGACCAGTCACAGTAGGAAGAAGGACGAGAAGAATAAAAAAGGAAAAGAACTAAAAATAATCGTTTGTATTCCATCTGTCATGTCACAATCTTTTTAAAAAGCATACCTTCTTGATTTTTATAATGAGAAAGAAGACAAATAGGAAATTTTTAATCTTATTTACTAATAGACACTCACAGACAATCGTGTATTGTTTTCTATTTTAAAGAATCAATCAAAATATTTGTCGAGAAATGTTGTTTCAATTCAACTGAACAACTTGTTCTTTTCACCACTGTAAAATTATCATTGCTTTTCATGATAGGTATACGTATATTTGTTACTATTTTAACAATAAAAATGAATTCAATGAGTACATGTAGACAGAATCAAGGTACGAATGTTTTAGGAGTTATTTAAATATTCATATTTGAAATTAGAAGCAATCCAAGTATAAGATTTATTGCTCATTGACTACATACAAAAAATATATTCCAATGAACCATATTCTTATCGGAAGTGAAACGAGCATATGACTAGTGAGGGTAAGTATGGAATCGGATAATTAGTCTGTCGAATGAGGATGACGATACAGGACAGAGATCGAATTTGTATGCATCTTTCACGACCGCTACCGGTACAGATCTGAGTAAATCAAATATGATCGGATCAACTGATCTCAAAATCTGACCGGTGTCGATTTCGTGTCTGGTACAGAGAAGACACTCATTCTAACTCGCACTCACATCACTCGTATCTTTAATCTAATCTCATCCCCTTTCGCTAGTCATTCGCGCATTTCTTTTGATCAAAATAATCAACGAAAAGTAAATGGCCATATAAGATAATTGCTAATTAGGATATTTTTTTTTATTTAATTAATGTACAATAAATTGTTTAAACTAAAAAATTCACGGAAATATTATAATATAACGGTTTTGAACGCCACCGTTTGTTTTATTGATGGTTATGGTTAGAAAAATACGATCTAGTTGAAATCATCATAACAGCGTCTTCGCTAGAACCATACAGATCTCTAATAACTTCGTTCCTTTACATTTATTCCATTTAGATGCATCTTTAATGAATTACAAGTAGCATCTAATTACCGGCTTCATTGTTTTATTAATCGATAACAGACGCGCGAGTGCCATTTATAGAATGGGTTTAGAATTTAACAGCGTTTAAATATTTGAAAATGAAAAAAAAGAGTTAGTGAAAATTAGAGGCATAACTAAGGACAGATTAGGCTGAGCATCATCCTTCCTTTTACCAGAAGAAAGAAAAACGCAGTAATTACCATAATTGAAGCTATATTGTATCCTAGTGAGTGTACTGAATTCAGAATACACTGATACCAGTATGCCATCGAGAACCTTTAGGTGCTTCAAGTACGTTAGAGTAATTTACAGATTTTGAGCACATGACGACAACATACTTCTAAATGTTCGATCTACTAACTTGTTAAAAAAATTTGCATAAAATACTATAGAAACTGGACAGGTATCCTGTTGATAATTGATAGAGTATCTTCAAGATTGTATAGCATTGCTCTACCACCTACGATCCTCTAGTTACTACGTCACCAGCGAAAATATGGATTCAACGCTTAAGTTTCATCTAAAAATATATGTAGATGGTAATCTGATTGATATGGAACTTGCTATTAAGTGTGGAGAATGTGAAACCAAAACATTCTGTTAAGTAATCATTTTTTTGTTTGTGTTATGCTCTTGAATGCTATTTCTGATATTTCTTTCAACAAAGCAAATCTCAGATGATCTTTTAATTAATAAAATATTTTATTGATATTTCTTTAGAAATTAGTTAGGAATGAAAATGAATAGACGAATTCAAAAAGTTTCTCATAAAATGAATTTTTACCAATTATGAAAGATGCCAGTCAGGGGTAATCTAAGAATAAATAGTTCTTTTCATGAATAAATTAATCTTTTAAAATAGCTGGTGAATGAAGCTTATATAAAAATGTTGCTTTTGTATAATTTGATAACAAATATTATTAGAATGATTTTTATGTTTCGTTCTTTTTAAATAATTTAACTCGCATGCATTAATTGAAAAAGATGCCTTGGGAGAACTTTCGTTTCTTGTTTTTATTGATGTAAACAAAAGAAAGATAATCGACTCTTTTGATAACAATATGGAGAAGTACGATCATAATATGAATAATATCTAATATAATAATAATTACGCGATCTAAGGTTGTTGACGAGCGTGTTTGTTAAGTCTGGAAAAGATTTTAGATTGTCGTTCATTCGATCATTTGAGATAATGTTTTCCTCGATCAAATTTCACAATGACTTCTTCGTCTCGAATGAAGAATTTCGAGAGAAAATTCTTCGTACAGAAAAGGATGAAGACGAAAGAAACCATTTGATCGGCTTGTGAGACTACGTTATTGATATTGAAGATTTGAATAATGTCCTTACAATAAATGAGTCTGAATAAAGACGTCAATAACATGAAGACTCATGAAAAACTTTTGTTACAAATATTTCCGAGATTTTCTTAACATCTGTAAAACTGGCGTAATGATTCTAATCGATTTTCAAACATTTTGGACTGGAAAACATCTTTTTTAGCTCTTCACCATTCAACTTGATGATGGTCAAATTTTGAAATGCATTTTATCCATCGTCTGATTAATGCTTGACACAGGAGATGTGAGTACTTGATCCAATAGATTTTCTTGGTCAAATTCAATCTCTATTTGATACGACTCATTGGAGGAAACTGAACATCGTTTGGTGAAGAAATACCAAAATCGAAGTCATTCTACCTTTTAGTGAAGTAATCGTTCGACAGTGATCAATCATCATCTATTCGAAGATAGTCTCTTTCTCATTTTTCTCTATCTCATCTAAAAAGATTTTTCATCATTGGTGATCATGTTTTGATTTGATATTGTTGAGAAAATTTGGATTTAACATTAAATATAATCTGTGAAACATGATTTGAGGTTTGAAATGACGATCAATAATCAAGCAAACGAAATCTCATTCTGATCAATCCCAAATGAAAAAATATTTGAAACAATAAACGCTGTGAAATATCTTCTTGATTAAATCAATCTTTCAAAATAACATTAACAACGTTCCTTAGGAATCATTAACAAGTTTTACCATTTCTGTACACCATCCTTCGAAGAAATCTCTTTTGAATAAACTAATCAGAGTGTCTGTAATAAAAACTTCAGACAAAATAAAAAATTTCACTTTTGGCCTTCATAATCAATTCTTATTCGTTATTTCGAGTTGATGACAGTCGGCGTCTTATCTGTAATGTTTTCATCTTGATGTGTATTTGCTGTACATTCACTTTTTTACTACTACCGATAACACAACAAGACAGACTATTTTATTCTCATCAATAAACCAGGTAAGAGTTTCTCATACAATTTATCTCAAACGACTTTTACTAAGCAAAGTTTTGCGAAGGAAAAATTCTTTCTAGAATTTTGTGAAAAGATTTATTTGAAAAGAGAAGTTTTTTTGAGTTCAGATTTTTCCACTCAGTAACACTTCTATTTCCGAAAGAACACTGACTACCTGATTTATTTAAAACTGATTTGTGAGCAAATAAAGAATTGGATTTTCTGACGAATTCTCATTGAAATAGATCTCAATCAGTGCTCTTGATTCTTGTTGATCATGCCAACCTTAGTTAATCTTTGTTGTTCATTCCGCAACTTCGGCTATGGATATAGACCTTCTCTTCATCTTTATCCACATCCTTCCGATAAACTTAAAATTTAATATGTAAAACTATTGAAAGCAATATTTGTATATTTTAGAGCAAAGCCGGCAGCAGCAAAAGCAATTTGTTCTGGTTTTTTTTTGCGTTAATTCGTTTGCCAACTGATATTGACTCCGAATTCATCGTAGTATATCTTTGCGATTTCGTGCACTGCTTCTTTGGTTTTTTCCGGTCCTTGTAGTTTCCATGCGCCCTTTATATGATGTTGTCCGCCAGACGAAGAACCGTGCTGATCACATGACCATCCAGCAGGTAGTAAACTAGTGCCTAAACGACCTGGCCATTTCTTGTATGCTTCTTCTCCCTTAAAGAAAATAAGTCAAGACTTTAGTTTTGGTTTTCTCAATAATAGTCATAGTCGATTATACCTGAATATCATATGTGACGATGAACGCAGCTTTCTTCTCGTTTGCAACTTCTATATAATCAACAATATCTTTTGTTTTGGTTCCATCCAGTGGAAATTCATGAGCTTTATTTTTACCAACTGTAACATAGAACGTGGATTCTTCAGGATTGACCGTATACGAAATATCATTTCTATTACGAATCATTTCTGGTAGTGGAGAACCAAATTTCTCGACGAAGATACCGTCAGTAGGACCAAGTTCGATTTCAGCCACGATATACGACTCTTTTTCGAGTAATGATGCGTAATGTTTCAAAGCCGAAGGAAAAAGTCGAGTTATTGAAAGAGGAATGGTTAAGTAGCCTGAACCAGAAGTATCGTGGTTCTCTAATAGATGACGTTGCTCATCAACACTGAAATAGGAAAATTGACTTAAAATTTTGTTATTGAACAATAAATATCTAGAGTTTGATTCTTTTATGCAACTATGAGTCTTACTATATGCTGACTCAACGAATATATGTTGATCTCGAGCTATGTAAATCATGTAAAAAGGCTTATATCTATTTCTGTGACACTATCTTAAAAATAAACGTATTGAAATGATTTTTATTTGGAGCTTCTTTGTTTAAAAAAAGCCTTTTGAATAAAGACTATGTAATAATTTTTATGACGGTTTAATTGTTAAGTTAGTTTTCTAAATATTATTTGGTAGATTTTTTTTCATAAAAAGCTGTATGTGTTTGGAACTGGGTTCACTGTCCTGTCTCTTACGTCTGGTGCATTCCTATTTATGTTCTTTAATAAATAATGTATTACGTCAAGGTCAATCAGAGAAATCGAGATGATAGTTCAATATTTTAATTTCTGAATAATCACGCGATTCCAGTACAGATGCTTCTCAATAGAAATAAATTTCAAAATATGTTCTAAGAACTGCTTATTATTTTTCGAATCTTAAAGAATCCTCTAATAGCGACATAGTACTGCGACAAATGTGTAAAATACAATCGAGTATTGTGATTTCATCTTTAGATGAAGATTTTTTCAGTATTTTCATTGAAATATGTCAAAGTTATCTTTCTCTAAAATAATTAATGGACATAGAGAAAACTACAACCGACAAATATTAATAGTACACTCACAAATATGTATTTGCAGCTCTGTAGTCACTCCATGCAATAATGTCTCCAGGTTGAACATTCCAATCGTCTCCAACAGCTTTACCATTCGAGGGATGAAAGTTTGTCAAGTCGATTGGACTTTTTCCTCCACTTGATTTCGATTTAATAGCGTCTTTTGGGTTAAGAGCAAGGTTGAAGTAAGCCATTTAATACTCGAAAAATGATGACACGCAAAAATGATTCATGTAATGTTATGTTCCACAATATATTTGATGGATGATAATAAACAAGAGCAACAAATCTTTACATCTAGCCTTCTCCCCTAACCGATAAAAAAATATCGTGTCAAGGGTATGCATAGAACAGAATGAAGAAAAACGAACGGAGCGTAATGCGAAAAAGAATCCAGAAAAAAAAAAGAATATTTATTCAAATGACAAGCGAAAAAGTAGAAGCTTTATTTAGCATGATAAGATGGATGGGTCTTGGTGAAGAGAGGCAACATATTCATACCCTCGAGTGAGATTGAACCATCGTTTAAATGTAAGAATTAATAACTATATAATAGTTCGAATTTTATTCTTTTCTAGATTTAGAGAGAAAATCTTTTTGATTTAAAAGGTATGGTTCTCTACTAGAAGAATACGAGACAGCTTCCAAGATGGATCAAACTTTTGTATTCCGATCTGAGTCGCAATCTAATATGGGAACAAGTTTTTTTTAACCTAGTCTCGGATCTGGAAGTAAAAGTCAATTTCGTATATATTTAATTCTCCAATACGAAATATCGTAAAAAGAGCTTCTTTTGAGTTTTCGTCGACTTATTATCTTTTATATTCAGCAACAAATGACTGAATATGAAAGCTTTGAAAAATATGTGACATAGCAAAGTTAGTATACACTTAACTGATTTTGCAATCAATCGATTGAATAAATAAAACATGAAAGTTGAATGAATTTAATAAGCTATTAAATGTATTCCAAGTAAACTTACGAAGGCGCTTTCTTAGATGTTCCCTTTTGGTTTCGATAATTCTTTGCCTGCAAAAACTAAAAATGGTACGCTAAAAACTGTTCTAAAACTTTTGAAACGCTGTTTTTAGGTTAATGTCTAGAAGAACTTTGAGCAACAGTAGTTTCAAGAAATAATTCAAAAATATGAGTCTTCAAAAAATAAACATATTAATATTAAGAATGTGCTGAAAGAAGTCACATAAACTAAATTGCATATTTATAAACGAAGAACATTAAAATGTATTACATTCTAAGTGCCATTACTGTTGACATTTAATTTGTTGATATGTGTTTTTTATATATATTATAGCAAGGTCATATTAATGAAAAAGCTTTTTTTATACAATGTCCTTGAATAAAGAATTATATCTCAAAATTCCAGCAATTATTTTTGCAACGACAATAAACAGAACAAAAAAAAAATTGAATTCATACATGCTGTGTACTAGAGAAAAATTTTCAAAATTTTATTTCTAATTCGAATTTTATTCAAAACGAGCTAAAATACAAGCAATAGTCTTTGACAATTCTTTTATTTTAAAATGATTAGTGCAAAGCGTTCCATATTTTTTAACAAAGCTCTCTGATCCCCTTCTTTTCCACACCCTAAACATAAAAAATGAACTCTTTTTATATTATTTCACATATTTAGTCATATTATATTGATGCTTTTATAATTTTAAAGAACAACAGTAACACTCATGTGACATATAATAAGAACAAGAGCAAAAAAAAAAGAAAAAGAAATGTCAATAGGTGAAACAAATGAAATATTGGAATAAGTGCTTTATGTTTCTGTACATCAGCGATCATCTTATCAGACTAATACACACACACACACGCACACACAGCGGCAGGCGAGAAGGTATCACCGAAAAAAAAGAAGAGAGAGAAAAAAAAGAAAAACCGGTGGCATATAAAAAGAAAAAAAAAAGAAGATGTTCTTCCATATGTGTATCATTTTGATGATAATGCTTTAGCACATAAATCTTCATAAGCAACAGCTTCTCGCATTTGTAATGCTTTATTACGTAATTCAGTTAAATATTGTTGTTGAGTATCAATAAGACTAATTAATTGTTTAGCATATTCATCACGATCATAATTCATATTAGTTGATAAATCAAGTAAACTTTGATGATTAGCAACAATTTGTGGTAAATCATCAATTAATTCATTATGGGATTCTAATGTAAAATCTTCAATTTCTTGTGAACGTGCAATAGCTTCTTCAAATTTACGTGTTGCTTCAGATTTTTGTTTATGTCCTACAGGTCGTTTAATATTTGTTGGTTGTTGAACTTTAGGTATATTTGATTGTTGTCCAGCATAACGTGATGTTGGTATTGCTTGATTTGTATTAACATTATTATTATTATTATTATTACTTATACCAGCTAAATCATCAACATAATCATCATCATCAATTTCATCTTCTTCATCAAGTGGTTGACCTAATATCATATCATCATGTGCTCCAATAACTTGTCCTGGATTACCGCCACCACGTTGTTTAAGTTCATCAACATTTAATTCTTTAACACGATCGGCATAACGTAATGTATTTAATGTATGTTCAACATCACTATTACCTGGTGATACCATAGCTATCATACATACTTTAGTTTTTTCACCTATAAATGAATCACGTAAAACTTTTGTTAATGTTGAACCACGAAATGGTATATGTTCAGCATTACGTCCTAATGAACGTATACATTCTTTTAATGTTAATAAAGATTTATTAATTTGTGCACCTTCCATTAATGTTGTTTTATCATTTGTTTGTGTATCTTTACCACGTTCACTACCAGCTAAATCAATTAATGAAATTTTTCCGTATTCTTTTATTGTATTTTTTTTCTTTAATGTTATTTGAAAAACGGCATGTGATCGTGATGAATTTTCATTAGCCGATGTTGTACCTGATGTACGTACACTCATACCACGTCGTATTAATGTCATAACATCTTCAACACTTTCCACTTGTTCTTCTTTTTTGCCAACGACTTGTACTAAATTTTTATGATCTTCTAATACACGTAAACGTTTTTTTTCATTAAATAAATCAAATACTTTAGTACAGTAGATTTCAAAAAATGTACAATAAACATCAAATTGACCTTTATTAGGAGGTTTATTTAAATGACGAAATATATCATTTGCTGTTAATGCATAGATTCCTTTGGAAAAATCGACATCACGTTGACTTAAATCACCACCCATTGTATATGTTTTACCTAAACAAAAAAAGAAAAGATTATATGCATAAATTATATTCAATTATTATTTTAAACTTACCAGAACCAGTTTGTCCATATGCAAATACCATAGGATTATTTCCTTGAAATAATGATTGTACTAATGGTTGAGCAGTAAAATGATAAACAAGTTCATTATTACATGTTTCATGAAAACCATAATCAAAACGAAATTTTTGATTATCAATATATTTTGTTAAATCAACTTTAACTTTAGGTAAATGAACAATAACAACTTCTTTATTTGGTATTGTTAATACATCAATATCTTTTTTATTTAATTCTTTTTTTGTTATTGGTCTTTTACGTACACAAACACATATTTTTAAATCTTTTTGTGGATCATTCATTGTTAATAATTTTGTATCAAGTTGTTGTCTATATTCACTAACCATAGCTTGAAATTCCCATGCTGGTATTGATTGATCAATTTCCGATAATTTTTGTCGACGTTCATCTTGTTTAGCACGTCGTTGTTCACGATTAGCAGCTATACGTTCAATTTCTTTAACAACTTTAGATTTATTTGAATCTGTTTGTTGTTGTTGTTGTTGTTGTTGTTGTACAGATGATATTTGTTGTTTTTGTGGTGATATATCATTATTCACTTGTACAGCTGAATTTGATATAACGGCAGGACGAGTAACAGCAACAGCAGCAGCAGCAGCAGCAGGAATTTGTGGTTGTTTACGTACACTTTCTATATCATTATTTTGTTGTTTTGTACGACGATTTGGTTGTGAAACTGTACCACCATTTGTATAATAATCACCATTATTATTTGTATCATGTTCAACAACACCATTATTATGATGATGAGATGATGAAGAATTTGTAACGGATGTAAAAAGATTTGGATTAAGTTGTACAATAGCATCTAAATCAACTTCTTTTCCTTTGCCTTCATTTTTTTCTTGCCATTCAACTGTAACACTTTTTGTTTCATGATTTATTTGTGTTATAACAGCTTGATGTATACGACCATTCGATCGTTGTATATCAACAGTTAAACCTGTATGAAGACAAGCAAGTAATTGTTGTTGATTGGAACTCATTAGAAGATTTTTGTTTTATTATTAAAACATGAAAATTGTTTTGTTTTTTCTTGTTTAATCAGATCTATAGTGTAAGAATAAAAAAAGAACAAAAAAGAAAAAGAAAAATTTAACAAAAAAAAAAAAAAAAAAAAGAAAACTTTAACATGCACACTTTTATTTTGTGTTTTGAATATAGTATTTTTTTTTTCTTTTTTCCTTTCTCTATGACTTCAACTTCACCATTTTTCCTCCTCTGTCGTTACTTTACATTCAATACCAATGAGAGAACGCGAGTATCAACTTGTGTATAGACGAACGAATTGTTGACATTACTTCGTTGAGGAGGCGTTGCTAAGCAATGATTTATAATGTCAAAAACAAGGAGACGACACGACAACGAGAACGATGTGAGAAAGAGAATGAAAAAGAACGAATGAGAAGAGAAAAAGAAAATCATCGACCTATTCATTCTTAATGGTGACAAAAAAAAAAAAAGAAAAGAAATGAACAAATACCTGTTGATGTTTATTGAAAATACAATATAAATGCAAATTATTATCCGATTAGTATTTCATTGTATATATAAATTTTCTTTTTTCGTTTCTATGACCCAATATGTGTCCAAGAAATTTTTAAAATTATGATTTTTATGCAATCTAAAAACGTTTATTTGACTAAATAATATGATGTTATTATTTTTGTATGATCAGCATATTACAACAAACAAAAGATCTTGTTGAAATAATTTCGTAGTTTTCGTAACAAAGTAAACAAAAAAATAATGAATATAAATTAACGAGAATTTAATGTTTTGTTAATTCAAGTGAGACTCAAGAAAAAAGAACAAGCATTTTACATTAATTCTTATAATGAGACAATATTTTAAATTACGTTTTAATTATTTTGTATTTTTGTTGTTAGTATATATTGAATATTTTAAAGTTTGATTAATGGTATTAATGTACAAACGATAGGCATCAATGAAATCAAATTAAAAGAAGTAATAGCTAAAGATAATGATTCTCAAAATATTGTTTTATTAATTTGTATAGATTTAAATCAATTAAAAAGTTCTAGTTTTCAGAAAAGAAATTTATGTCTTCTCTCATATTGATACGTTTGTCTAGAAAAATACTGTCTTTCTTCGATTGGTGTTTGATAAAATAAAAGTAATCGTAATATTCATGAACAGATTTTCCCTAGACTTAAAGGATAGGATCTAGAAATTGAATTCCTTTGTGTTTGTTCATAACATAGTTACTATATCGTAACTATGGTACACACTACTGTGTACGATAGGAAAGTAGTGCATCTATGCATAAGAATTCAAAACTAACGGAGGTGTGGTATCCATGACGAAATCTATATGCACTCTTTGTTTCACCGTTTACAATCGCATTTGCTATATTAAATGAGTCAGTATTACAACTGTATATGACGTGACATTGAGTAAAACTGAGGTCATAAATGATGATATTTCGCGTTATCACCTATGAAGAAATACGATCGTAATATTAAGTCACGTCATACGACTATTTACAGTTGTCTACGAGTATGTTTGTTCGATCTAGAATGCATTTAAAAGTGACGATCATTGTTATTAAATTATTGAATGGTTCATTTGATTGCTCAATACTGTATACAGGAGGATGTTATGTAATAAAAACTAATAGTTAGAGAGTGTGAGTCTGGACATATGACTATGATAAATTAAAATCACATTATTTAAATAATGAGATCATAATGAGTGATGAGGAGGTTTTCTGAAAAGCAAAAATCTATAGTTTCATTCGAAAAAAAAAATTTGGAATATTTATTTACATATGAACATGTAGATAAGAAGCTAGTCTATAAAATACACAATTTTTTAATGTTTTTCTATAGACATCCCATTTTTTGTTTTTCTTTGAAATACTCACTTTTGAAAAGCTAACCATCGTTTTATATTGAAAGAAACTCTTGAAAAAATTCTTTGTATCTTCACTCGAGTAAAAACTATAGCTTGTGAGAGAAGTATCCGAGGTGCCCATCTCCATTTTGATTTATTCATGCCTCATTCGATAGAGTATGTTGAGATTAGAAAAGTCCTAAAGGAGTTCGAGCTCATGGCTCTTCCTTCTAAAGATTATGGTCATTTTTTAATTTTCTCTTGTAAAATCTAAACTAATTAAAAAATTCATAACGGAGTCAGAATAGGAAGTAGAAATCTGAAAATTTAAGCTCTCTAACATTCTGTACCACTAAGGTAAATGATTTTCTTTATCTAGGAAAAAAAACAATTAATAGCAGCTTCGGTGAGATCTCTCTTTCAACTAGGATTTCTTTCCATTCTTTTAATGTGTTTCCTAGTCACTATCTTATTTTAGTTGGTGACGATTAATCACCAGAAGAGAGATAACTAGTTTATTAAAATCAGAACTATTTTCTCTACTAACATAAAATGATAACAGAGCAAAAATAGAGAGGCTTGTGTCAAATATTGATTCTTTTTTTTTCTTTTTTGTTTTTTCTCTCTTATCATTCTTGTGATAATGACAAGGAAACATAAAAAGCATGGAAAGAAATACTAGTTGAAACTGAGATATCACAGAAGCTACTATTAGTAGTTTTTTTTTAAGTGAAGAAAATCATCTACCTGAGTAATAAAGAAAGTTAGAAATTTTTCAAATCTCTACCTTATATCCTGACTGAGTTATGAATTTGTCGGGTTTTCCGAATTTTATGAGGGAAAACTAAAAAAAATGACTATACCTCTGGAAAGAAGAGCTGCAGGGCACCTCGGATAGTTCCCTCGTTGGTTCAATATCATTTTATGTAGAAAAGTATTCACTCTATAAAATGACCAATCTCGACAATTTTTGGCTTGTTCAAAACAGAATTTGTAGGGTAAACAAAAACCTGTTGGCTCATCATTTTCAGATCTTTCAAAAAGTCTCTCTCATTACTCTTGAACAAAAATAGACACAACATGTCTAAGCTCATATTCAAATTTTGGTCGTAACTGATAGTTTTTCACACGTTAGAAATGCTTCACGCGTTCTAAATATTTATATTGATTTTTATGATATTTTCATAAATCAATATTATGTATAACATAAGTTTGACTCTAGACATGACGAAGACAAAGAATCAATATGCTTAATGAAAAATCGGAACGTTTACAATTTCAAAATTTTTATTGTAAGATATGTTATTATTCATGACCACATATCATTTATAGAAATACACTAATTCTATATATGTGAAAATACGATAGAAAGAATTTTTTCATTCACTGTATTCAATCACTATTTGGAATTCTCAATGTTAAGATCAATATTAGAAAACAATAGTGATTAGAGTTACAAAAATGTAACGACTAAACAAAAATTGACAAAACATTGCATATATAAACTGAATTTTATTAGACAAGTGTAGATTATGCAGAATCTTCTTTTCTTAATAAACATAAAAAACAAGTTTTATGTTACGAAATAATTGGTTTTGTGAAAACAAATTGTGGCCATATGTCTAGTTATTTATTGTATTTATTTAGTGCTTTAATAAAGGTACGTTTTTTATCTAGATGCATCTATAGGTATATCTCTATCCTTTCAGTCTAGGACCAAGTGAATTCAGCCTTGATAAGTGTTGCTTGTTATTTTCTGATTTTTAGAATGCTAAAAAGCTTCTGAAAATGCATTTATACGATCATTCTAATTAAACATCTAATGAAGATTTTCTATATAATAATTTCAATTCTTAACTCAATTATATAGAAAAATAAGATGATAACAACATATCTGTACAAAGCCATAAATTATCAAAAGTAATAAAATGGCATTCAATCAATGGTCAAAGCATTAAAATTTATACATAGTTAATAGATTGTAAATGAAAAAACAAAGAGACTTACTGACTAATACATAAGTAATATTAAGAAAAAATTTATACCAACTCAAGAAACAAAAGCTAATGTTTGAATAAAAGACTTGATTAAACATCAGAGCACTAAAATGATGTTCACATGGTTTTATGAACTCTAATGATGAATTTATTATATTGATAAAACTCAATACAGGTCATGATAGACACCATAGAAATACAACCTGTCAGATTCACAAATTTCGAACCCCAATTCGGTTAACGAAAAATTTTCACCCCCGGGCCCAAGACAAACCAACGGACTCTATTTGGAAATTCATCACGGACTGATAGTATCTCGTTCTAATATATGAACTACTTCTTTACTGGGGTTCTCGAGGATTAAGCAAAACGATGGTGAAGACAAGTGTTCCAAAATAGCTAGAATAAAACAATCTCTTTGTGAATAGTGATCCCAGCTATATTGAGTTTTACATTTTACCCCATAGATATAACTTAAACACATTTCGTCAATGTATTGTACAAAAAACTCGCAATTCATTCGTATACCTATGTATTCTTATTAATTGTCTTTACTAATTAAAAATGTGGAAGTTCATCTGTTTGGTGTTCAAGATTCTACCACGTAATATATTTGCTAATATAATCATTAAATTTGATTAAAATTAAAGAATTGAGTACAGCATCTAAATACTAAAGTGTATTACAACATACTGGAGCTACATTGTTATATAATACGTCATAAAAATGTTTTATAATTTTGCCATAAATCAGATCGTTATCTTATAAAAACACCTTTAACATTGTCAATCATGACTTTCATTGATCTACTATTCGAATTACAATACAAAGAAATAACAATGAATATTTTTTTCGTAATACAAGCATTGTTCAACTATTTAACTTTGACTTATTGTACGATACAAAAGTGATAGCACAATACGTCAATTCCTAGTTCTCTGTGATAAACATGTTTTGAAAGGTTTTTCAGTGTATTTTCATCATTTTTTGATTTATGACTAAGCAATATGAATGAATCATACATTATGTGTTTTTTGAAGAGATGTATAAGGATTCACATTTTGTATTAATACGTTTGTATTGTATATTTCTAGATTACTTTATGTATAATAATGAAACTGAAAATTATTTGTTTGTTTTATTTGATTTCTTTGCATGACTTGTACTGTTTCTTTGAATTCAGAACACTACAAGTTCTTCATTCTTATTATAAACAGTTTGGCGAAACATTGTTTTTACTAGAAAGAATAATGTAATGGTGAGATTTCTCCGACAGATACTCTTTGTTTGAGCTCATATGTCGTTTATAAATAGAACACGTAGTTTACATGAAAACCCATCGAAGTGTTCTTGTCGTGAAACATTTCTTTTCGAACTGTAGACATTTTACTGAAATTTCACCATAGTAAGAGAAGATTCGCAATAAGTAGAGAATATTGTTTCTGGCTTAAACTTTGAAGATGCTCTATATACTATTGGCTATATCTATAAGTGAATTTCTACCTTCAACTTCTAGTTTTTGATTTTTCGGCACATATTCAATGCTAGATCAAAAATTGAGTAACACAATCATAACTTGGATCTAGAAGCCCATGAAGATGAACTACTTGAAGACTTCCTTTAGTCTTAGCAAGGTGTCCTTCTCCAACAACACAAGGTCAAACGGCAGGTATCAATTCTGGTGGTTCTCTCTCTATGTCGCACACTTATTCGTATTACAGTCAGTATACCGTGGTTAGTTATAAGAATCGATGGTATAGTGGAAATCAGTTGTCAACCGTTTAAGTATCAAAAACTACCGATGGTTTTTGTCGAGTTCCAATTACATGGGCCGTAAACTACAACCTTTCGGAAAAGTGCAATAGAGGTTACTATTTAGAAATCCAGAGAACGTTGTGCAAAAGGAAAATTTTCCTGCACGAGCTTAGGCGCATACGGACAGAGCCTGCATCTTTGGTGATGCTATTCTCTTGGTACTGTTATACTTGATAACATGATACACTTAGCGAGAGAGCGTTAGTGTTCTGACTCCGCCGCTACAAAATATAAACTTAAACAGCTAGTATCAGTTAAAGAGGTTCCATTGTCAATATCTTTTGTGATCCACAAAATTCATATTTTAGTGTAATACTTCGTTCTTTATTCTCCTTCGGATCCTATGACATTTGTAATAAAAATTTAGAATTGTTTAGTTTTAATTGATTGATATTTGAGGCTATTCAACATGATAATATCATAGATTCAATTGTATGCACTTGAAAACTATCCGTTTGATCTTTAACTTAAGTTATGAGTTAAAACCGAAAAGTCTCAGCTGATCGCTTTAGATTCAACTGTTTCGTTGTTCTTTAAAATCGATGAGTAAGAAACAATATGAATCACCTTCCCTAATAGTCATTTAAGAAAAAAAACCATTAAGAAAAGCAAAATATTTCATATATATTTTTCCTTTTTATAGCAAATCTCCATTATAATTAGTCATTACTAAACATTCGCCTCTCTATTGATTGATGACGCTAGTAGTCATGTATTTACGAACATAATAAAAAAAAAAGGCGACAAAAAATATCGATATAACTTTAGTAAAAAAATTTTATTTCTGCAATATTTTATTTTAATATTATTTTCCTAAAAATCTCAAAGATGAAAATTCATTAATTGTACCATTTGCGAACTCTTTCATCCATAAATAATGTACAATAAAAAAAAAAAAAAGAAGAAAAAAAAAATAACTGTGGTTGATAAAAATAATTCTTACAAATAATATTTCATTCTTATTCTTTTTTTTTTCAAGATGACTCATTGAAAGTTTTCAAAATGCTTTTAATAACTTCCTAATATTAATTTATTAAGAACAAATTTTAAGAAAAAGGAAAAACATAATATTTTATTAATGAACTATATTATTATAATATAAATCAATATCTGATTAGAAAAGGTAATATTGTTTTTGTTCTATTCAATAGAATATAACAAATTGTTTTCTTTTTGTCTATTGAAGTGAAATCACTTTTTGCCGCAATGTAATGGCCAAAAGTGGCTTTGTGCCAGCATGGATGAAAATTCAGAATTCAGACGTAATAAAATTAATATTTTATTTTTCTTAAGACAATTTTTATTTTAATAAAATAGAAAACAAATGGTAATCAAAAATTAAATATTGATAGAACAAATAGCAATAATCGTCAATCACAAATATCAAATAGAAGTGAAACAAGTTCAACATCATCATCCCCACCTATAATAACAGGTCGGCAGAGACATCATTCATCGGATATAATTGATCATACGACGACTCGACATTCACCTTTTTATTATTATAAAATAATCGGTAAAATTGTCGTTGTCGTCTTGTGATTAAATATATATATATATCTTATAATTATATTTATTTTTTAGTTTATTCTTTTTTAATTATTTAAAATAATATTTTCTTGTTTTAGGACAAAGTCGAAATAAATCTAATGAACAACAATCATCAAATGATTTTGATGGACAAACAGAAAGTTTCTTTTCATTTTCTTCATCTCATACACAACCTCGAAGATCATATAGTCGAGAACGTTTATCAAATACATTAGCTAAAGTAAGACAACAATTATTATATTATAAATTATTAAAAGAGAACAACATTAAGCAAGATTTAGTTCTCCGTCTCTTAGATAAGCGAATAAGAACCTTTTCGGGTTATATTGTTTGCTTATAAGCCTAGAAATATTACAAACATATTCTGTTCTTGTTTTTATAAATACATTGCTTAAAATAACGAATTTTTAATAATTCTACAAGAACATTCTCTCACGTATCCCATATATCTAATCAGCAATCTAATATTTTCTTTTTCTTTTTCTTAAGAATTCTGAATTCAATGATCATGAATCCTATAATGGATATCGTCCAATAAATAATTCTCAACGTCGTTTACATTCCATTTCATCCTATTCAAACGATCGTCAACAATCAAATACTCATCATAATTCAATAAATGGAAATGTTTCAGAACGTTCATCAAATTATATAAATGATGATCGTGAAAGATCCTATGGAAATAATGATCAAAATTTAGATACGACAATAAAAACAAATGACAACGAACAAATTAATCATTCAAGTGGTTTTGATCGTCTTGAACAAGATTTTGTAAATATTTTATTTAATTTCTTTCTTTGTCTCTTTTTTTAAGTTATTTCTTTTCTTTAGCCATCATTAAATGGTTATGAAAAAAATAAATCATTATTTAATGAACAATCTTCATCAATATGGAAAAATGCTGCTACAAAATTTCGTACATCTCATAATGAATCATTTAAATTATTAGATCGTTCATTATCAAATAATTCAAATCATTCACGTTTATTTGGATCAAATCGTATATTATCACGTAAAGATCGTTTATTAAGTACACCAAATGGTTTAAATGGTACATCAATATTATCATCATCATCATCAATATCAACAACAACATCAACAACAACAAATCGTTCAATTACACTTGAACTTCAAACAAATTGTATAACACAAACAAAAAATTTAGATAAACGTAGTGATTTTTTTAATTCATTAAAAAATGATTCAACAAATGAACGTAATAAAAATTTAAATAAACGTCAATATAATGAATCAACTAAAACCATAACAAATGCTGATAAAAATTCTAAAACATCAAAAAGAACTCTACTTTTATTATCTGTACCAGAAACACCAGAAGAAAAAGAGTTGAGTATTTTTATTTTATTATTAGAAATTTAAAAAATAAAAATTCTCTTTTGATTTTTCTTAGATTATTAATACGTATGGGTTGGAAAGAATGTGATGAAATAACATATGAAATTACCGATCAAGATAAAGAAGAATATGAAAAACGAATTCAACTTTTACCAAAAGTAAGTATTCAATATACTGTTAATCTTCTTCTCGAGTCAAAAATCGATCATAGATCAACTATATTCAAATCATATGAAATTTTCAGCCTTATATCATAACATTCAAGAAAACTGTCCAATAAATAATAGTCAAAAATACTTCATTTAGTAACCTGAAATTCTCTGTGTAAGCCCTCGACTTTATATTGTTGAAAGAGTATGTCAAACTATAATGCCCTTTTTTTTTTATGCAAACAAAAAAATGATGACAAGTTCAGTACGTTGAAAAACACTCAAAAAAAAAGTCACCTATTTATAGAAGTGTTTTTTTAATGTTATAATAAAAATAGGCTCTGCAGCTTCACAATACTCTTTTAAAAAAAACATGAATTTTCTATAATGAAGTTTTTACGAGAATTCGGATATTCGCAATTAGAAAAGCGAAAGAGGAGATTTGCCACTTTTCAATACAATTATTAATCTAAATCTTTTTATATTGGCGTTTAAAATATCGAGATTTATTCGAAAAGTTCATCATCATTGTCGTTATCTTAATGACATTATTCATCGTTGATCCGAAATGATTACCTACGATGAGACATTTTTTTTTGTTCTGATCCAATCCAAGGAGAATTAATCTTTTTTTCTAATTATTCTAGCAGTAAAGATAAAGGTTATTTGATTAAAGTTTTAGTTTCACAGAGGAAGTTCCCTCAACTGATTAATGATTTGTAAGTCGGAACTTTATGCATTATTTAGATTCTAATGAGCTATGAATATCAAGGAAAAAGTTTAAAGTCTTAGCTTATTACTGCGTAGAAGTTGCATATTAACGACATTGTTTGATTCGATGCTCTAGTCCTTCTCAGGACAAGAAGGAAAAAGTGAAAATTACGCACTCCAAGAATGTATCAAAGTAATCCTCTAGAACTTTTTTTAGCTATTTCAAGTCTAATATCATCATTTGTCACGAACATATTACTTTGAGTTTCTTTTATATATAAGTCTATTTAGCAATTAAATCCAAATGCTTCATCGTATTTCAAGTATCAGTGAAGTACGATGAAATATTTGAGCTTTATTACTCGACAGAGATATATAAAAGAAACTCAAAGTAATATGTTCGTGACACATGATAATAGTAGATTTGAAATAGTTAAGAAGTTCTAGACGACAGATTTACTTTATCCTTGCGATAACAAATATTCGCTTTTCCTCTTTATCCTCAGCAATAGAAGTATTACTTTATCTTTACTCTATGAATACAAATACACTTTTTATATTTAGAAAACAAAGATAAAAGAATGAAGAAAGACATTTTTTTTCTGAGATACTTAAATTCACAAATTCCTAGTATAAAAAAAGAATATATATATATATATATTGATCAATATCCGTTCTTATCACTAGTATCACTTCCATATATAAATATTATTAAAAAACGAAGTTGATGCATGAAAAAATGTCTGCGAAATATTTTTCTGTATATTATATTTGTATCGATGATAGCATAATTTTTTGCTAGCTACCTAATAAAAATTAGGTTATCATTAAAAAAAAATTCTTTATCATTTTTTTTTAAATTATAAATACTTTTTGGATTTCACATTTAAAACTTTGCATAGAGATAAACTTTAAACGAGACTAATTTATTATGAAAGTTTTAAATCTTTTTATTATTTCTATTCTTTGATATGGTTATGATACAAGAATGTCTTTCGTATATACACTGAAAGATTCGACCACTACCCTATTTCAAAATAGATAGATATCTAAAAGTTTGAAATTTTTCATGATCAACTATACGCATCAAAGTCAAAGTTCTAATCGAGACTCATTTTACACTGATTTTCTTGAAGAGAGACTACAGTATGGACTTGAAAACTACCATAAAAAAAATACAAATTCTCTAAAGCAATAAGCTAATGACCCGAAATCTTTCCAGGACATTGATTGTTTATTAGAATCTCCATAAAACATATTGCCTCGATTTAAAGTCAATTAATCATTTGCGAAGATTTCCTCATCGATAAATTTGATTATCTCATTTATAAAATTTTGCTTTTAATATTTCCGTTCAATTTTTTTTTCTAAAATAGAAAATAAAATTTTCATAAACAAAAACAAAAGAACAAATATATATGGAATAGATCAGTTTAGAAAGCATGGCAAAAATGTAGATTATCTTTTCTTAGTTGTTTTTGACCTCAAACATATTAATAATGTTTATGTGTTTCTTTCTTTTGTTTATCTTAGACGGATCATACATCAGCAGCATTAATGTCAGCATTAAATCGTCGTGCATTACCATGTATAGATATTCGAGATTTTCTTCGATTTGAAATGATTAGTTCACCAACATCAGATGATGATAGTTCAGACGAATAATATCTTTTCTGAAATACTCTTCTTTTTTTTTTTTGTTTTGTTTTGTTTTGTTTTTTTATTTGCAAGCAAGCATAAGACCGGTTTATTTTCTTTTCCTACGCGCTTTGATTAATCAAGAATTTGTTTTTGTTTGTTGTTTTCTTATTTGCCATAGTGAGACATTTGGCATGAATACAGAATATACATTTCTTTCTTTGTCTTGTGTTCTTATTTTTGCATTTGATCTCTGTTCTTAACAACATAGACTAATTGTTTCTTCTTTTTTTTTTTTCTTGTTATATATATATATAAATGTGTGTATGTGTGTGTGATGTTTATCTACTTTCTCGTTTTCTCAACAAACGTTCCGTAAGACGTGTATTGTCACACATGAAAACTACAATGGTTTATTTTGTAATTGTTGCTATCATTGCGTTATGTTTTTTTTTTTTTTTCGTTGCTTCTCCTGCTTTATTTCTTGTCCGCCTTTGGGCGAACTATTATTATTGCTGATGATACTTTTTCTTCTTTTTTTTTTTTGCTCTGTATTGTCGCACATCATTTCATTGCTTTAGGTTACTCCTTATATTATGTATCTATTTTTTTTTCGTTTTTTTTTGCTCTCTCTCTTGAACATATTGAAACTACATACAAAAAAAAACCAAACAAACAAAGAAAAAAAAATAATGGATAAGCACGAAAAAAGAAAATGAAATCTCTTCCATGATATGAATGACTTCCACATGAAACATATGAAAGAATATAGTTGTTCTTAATAACAACTGTCATATAAAAAACAACACAGTCAAGTCTGTTGTTATGATACTTTGATAGCATGATTCAGCGAATTAGTCGATGAGTGTGTGTCATATGTGGATTTTTTTGTATATGACTCAAAACTAATATAGAAAGAATTTTAGTCCAAAAAGAAAAATATATGTCTATTTATTTGAGAATATTCTAAACTTATTATGCTGTAGCAATAGAGACGTACACTTTGGATTTTGATAAAGATATTCTATCAATCGATAATAAAATTGATCAAAAGATATTTCACTGTTGAGAAAAATCAATGAATCAGTAATGAAATTTCATTACTATTGATGATCATATGTTGAAATTTATAAATATATTTCATCGTATCATCTATTATTATTTAAAAGAATAAATAATTTGTCATTTTAATAAACATATAAAATAGAAACTATGTATCTAATTTGTTATTACTTTAAAGACGGTGTAATAACATAAGCAAACTTTGGTATGTCTATTATCTATTTTCGTAGAACAAACAGAAAAAAAACAATGAAGTCATCAGTTTGTGTTGAAGGTTAATATTGTGGTTTATATGATAACCAACACATTCGGACTTCATGACTTTTTGCAATACATATAGTTCATTCATTGCATTTTATTTCATATTGAGTAATCGTCATCAAAAAACTGAAAAAGAAAACATTGATTATGATTCATAAATTATACAAAGTGGTATTGAGAATGATTTGTCATTACATTTTCTGATTAATATTCTATAAGGTCTAATGCATTTTAAGGCATAAGTGTCCTATCAATATTTTTATTGCAGATACAAATCAAACTAATATGACTCGAGAACTCTCTTTTTTTTCAGACAAAAAGTTTGTTTGTGTGTGTGTTCGTCAACAACATTCAATGCATATATGAATAATTAATACAAAATATTAATAGACATTGCCTTGTCTATACATTGTGATCATTGAATTTTCATGTGAAATTTTTTATATGCTTTTTCTCGCCTGCTTTTCTTTCTTTTCTCGTCTTATTGATTAACTTAGCTGAAAGTTCTTCTTTTTTTTTTTTTTTTTTCTTCTTCTCATTTCGAATACAGATGGGTAGATGACATTAACATATTAGTTATTAAAATGTCGCTTTCTATAAAAATCCCAATAGAATTTTTTCCCTATTAGTGACTGTATAAAAGATAATTTTAGGTTTTTATTATTAGTAAAGCAAGTCTATCGTATAACTAAGATGATTTTTGAATGAATCGATGAGATCAAAGGATGCAAATGATCGTATCAATGTATGATAGATAATCATGAAACAGTTGTTCTATATTCATTTGTCGGTATTGAGTAAATTGAATTTTTGATATGCCTTTATTATTCTGCATCGGAAATGTGATTTATTCAAGCTCAATATGTTTTTCTCATTGTTTTTTTACATGTTTTCTTTTCACTGTACGTTTATAATTAAGATTTATTTAGAAAATATTATATTAAGTATATTTTGCATGCAACTCGTGTTAGAAAAGCATCTCATATTAATTGATTTTTTTATTCGGTATTGAAGTTGTGCAGGTTTACTCATGAGAATTAAACATCGGAGAATTATCAAATTTTCATCTTTCTAAATTATTCGAGACCGATGGTATCACTTAAGGCTAAAAATGATTATTAATATACAACTAACAAAAAAAAAAAATTGAATAATTATTGAGCATTGTTGATCAGAGTCATCATTATCAACATGTGGCTTATTATCATATGTGTTCTTTTTTTAGCTCTTGTGCTATTATAATATGCATACATGTCGACAATCATGTATAGGAAAGAGAAGAGAAAGAACATCAAAGATTTACTGGAATTCATTATGAAATGTATCGTATACAAGCCATGCTTTTGTAGAAGGTGTAACATCGAATCAAAGAAACAGAAACAGCATACAATAACAGCATAGCATAATAACTAAACGAGAGAAAAAGAGAATGAATCAAGTATGGACGTTTGCGTTCTTCTCAGACTAATAGTTCAACTCGTCGTCTATCATATACTAAGGGAAAAAAAGAAGTGTTGTTGCTGAATCAAGATTTGTCTCTTTTTTTTTTCCTTGGCGAATAATTGAACGCATACACATGCAACACGGCAGTATGGCATTAATAGTAGTTACTGTTCTGCATAGAAGTAAAATTGGAACATAGAAAGAGAAAAAGAGAGAGAGAGAGGCGCGGTAAAAGAAAAGTACTTTTTTTCTTCTCTCTCTTTCTCTGTCTCTTTCTCTCTCTATATATATGTGGATCCAAATAAACACAGAAGCCAAGAAGAAAGAGAAAAAAAACAGAAGCCGAAAATGATGAGTAATTATTATTGATCTTTTGTGGATTCGAAGATGGGTTGCACAAGTTCGAAAGAAAATTCAAATTCATCAACAACAACAACTGCAATATCTGATAATAATCAACAATTAATTAATGATCATTTTCGTACATGGTTAAAATCTAATCGACCAAAAGCTGATGAATATGTACTTAATGATATTATTTCAACAGTACAACAACAATCAAATGACATTGATGATTACCGTACAATAGTTAGTAAAACATTAGATCTAATTTCTGAACGTCATGATATAAAAACAACAAATAAATTAAGTAAACTTGTACAAAAAGAAATTTCATTGGCATCGCCAAAAAAAATTGCATATACAATTGATGTTCTAAAACAAACAGCAGAAAAATTACGTCATGGACAGATGATACTTGATAATAATCAACAACAACCGATAACAACTAATGGCGAAGTATTAACGAAAAGAAAAAAAAAGAAAATCTATATCCTATTAATAAATGCTTTTTTTATTTTTTATTTTTAGATAACTAATGATACCAATATATCTGAAAATAAACATAGTCAAATATTATCATCAGCAGAACCCGGTATTAATTTAAAAGAAGCTTTAGAAAAAGCACGAATTTTATTTTATAAGGTAAATATATAATATGTCTATAATATTTATAATTTTATTTTTTTGAATTAAAAAAAAATATATATAAAGGGTAAACAAGCTGCTATATTTGCTAATCCAAGTGGTGGTTATATTGTAAAAATTATTGATGAAAATGATGATGCTCTTAAACAAGATGGAAATCTTCTTCGTTCAATTATTGTTACAGAAGTTAAAATGCGTCCAAAAATAGCAATAACAAATTTATCACAAATTTCTACAACACCACAACCACCACCACCGCCATCATCAAAATTACTTGATGAATTTGAAATTGGTGATGATTTTCGTCGTTCAATTGATGCTGCTCTCAAAGGACTTGAAGCTATTTATCAAACATCAGCACCTGTATCATCTCAACGTACACAAGATATTCATACTAATAAAATATTATTATCATCATCAAATATAAGAAAATCAACATCAGAAGATAATAAAAGTAATTTAAATGAAATAGATCATCAAAAAAAAGTAATGAAAAATATTCATGATGAAGAAAAGAAAAATATTAGCGAAATTGATATTCAACCAAGACTTGTTAATGCTATTGATGATATGAATGAAATAATGTTAGATATTATTGAAACAGCGAGTGAAAGTGAAATTGGTAATCCAATATCATCAACATCTATTGATACAGTAGAAAAAACAAATAATGTTGAACGTATTGTTAAAGCCGTCAAAGAACATGGAGAAATACATGAATCCAAAGAAAGTCTTCCAACAAAACAACATTCATCTTATCCACTTGGTCTTACATCAACCTTACAAAACGAAGAATCACCAACATCATCAATCCTTCAACAGCAAGCACAATTAAGTGATGACAATCATTCACAATCTTTCATTGCTAATGAAGAAAAACTTGATAACGATGAATATAATCTCAATCAACAAAAATCACTTGATGAATTAGCACAAACAGACTTAACAAATACAAATTTAGTAACACCAAAACTAGATCTGTCGACATTGTCGGATAAAATCGAAAAAGATCCAATAATAAACAATGAATCATCACCGAAAACCCCAATATCAACTAGTTCAATAATTGAAGATTATACTAAAATTCTTTCCGAATCATCATCATCATCACCACCAATTGTCTCATTTACTGACACGAATACACCCATTAAATCATCAAGTCATAATGTAACTTATACAGAAATAATTCATTCTGAGTCACGTGATGGTGAACAATCACGTCGTTTTATAACAGAATCATATGATGATCATCCATCAAAAAATGATGATGAAACAACAACACTTAAAGTTGTTACAAAATCTGAATTTTCAAATCATCCAACATTAGGTGAAAAAATTATGGAACAAAGTGTTCAAGTTATAACTGTTAAAGTACGAAATGAAACAATAACAACAAGAAATTCATCACAAACACCCGACAATGATATTACTTATGATAAACAATCTATTAAAAATGATACTAATACAATTGACATGACTATTTAAATTTGTTGCTTTTTCTGTTTTTTCTTTTTTGTTTTGTTTGTGTATTTTAATGTTTTTTATTCCTTATAGATAAAGACTTATCTTGGTTTATCACTTACTGTGCAATTATTATTATTTTTCATATTGTCTGTGTGTGAGTGTGTGTGTATGTCTGTGTGGCTTTCGTGTTTTTTTTTTTTTATTGATAATTCGGAGATATGACCTATACATCAATCAAGAATATATCTCGAAAAAAAAAATATATATATGCATCTATAACATTCAATTAATATATTGAGTTCATTAATTGGAAAAATAAAAATAGAAAATACGTCATTATATGACATATGATGACAGGAAAATCTAATCTTGACTATTCGAGAGTTTATTTTTTGTATCATGCTATAATGATATAAGACATCATTCAAAAAGATATATGATCGTCTTTAGTAAAGAAATGGTTGACGTAAAGAATTTTATTTTTAAAGACCTAACGCTAATCCATCTGAAATAAATGAAAAAGAAATATGTTGGCTTTTTTAGTAAATGAAAAAACAAAAATATTTTAAACCTGTATAGGGTATTGATTGAAAAAAACATGGTGTACGCCATAATTTAATACTTGCTTCTCGTTTAAATTTACTTGAATGAATTGTAATCGATGGTGAATGATTACTTGTTAATGATAAATCACTATTATAGCTGTCGCGTGATGAAGAATTTGGATGTTGACTAGTATTACGCATACTTGCATAAAATTTTCGAGCTATTTCACAAGTTCGTGTATCATGAATTGATGGTAGTACAGATACCTAATAAAAACATAAAATTTTTTATTTTTTTGTTCTACGAATCTTTCAAATATCAAATTTTATTTTATACTTGATGATAATCGGATTCATCAGGTGAATATTGATTACTATCATCATTATCTTCATCTTTATGTTGTTGTTTGATAGGTAAATGTTTGTCAAAAGTATTTATATGAATATTTTGAATAAGTGAATAAAATTTCGGTGATTCATTTTCTAATGGAATATGAATAGGAGACCAATTATAGGCATGACTCATTGTTACATGTTTGCCATCATTTGAATTATTGTCTTAAAAAACAACAAAAATAAGGATTGTTTCAAGAATATTTGATATAATAGAATATTAATTTTTCATTAACATACCTCATTACAACAATGAAATATTTAATCAAGTAAAAAATCTCTTTTAATTCAAAAGATCATATTCTATGAAGTTTTTGTTTTTTTTTTGTAATAAAAAATAATTGTATTATATAATCAAACGTTGTGACCTCATATCAACATCCATGTTTGTTTTCTTTAAAAATAACAAAATATTGAAAACACTTCTCAGTTATGTTACATTAAAATTCGAAATGACTTCAATGAAAACTTTCTTTTTTCTAATAAATCAAATTACAACTATTCGTACATATTTTATGAAAGACGGTCTAAAAGGAGTGTTAAAGTGTAGGGGCGGGCATTTGAACTTTCTCAACACACGTGAAAGACGTTTCGACTATACTCTCCTAGCACATTACAGCATGTGACAGAAATTGTTAATATATAGTCTGTGATTGTATATCAATAGCATCTCATTAGAATATATGAACTACTTCACTATTGGATTCCTAAAGGAAAAATATAGCGAATAAATATGTCTCAAAACAGATAAAATAAAACAATCTCTCTGTGATTACGGACAACATCTATATTCTGTTTTACATATTAATTCCACAGAGATTGCGTTAACAGCTTTTGTTATTAAAGCAATTTTTGATTACCATGTTTCTCAATATTTCTCCTAAATGATCGATTGAATAATTTGCTCCATAATGAACCATATTTTATTCGTAGACAACATAATGTACCAAGAATAATGATTACACACAATAATATCAATGTACCAAGCCATAATGGATGCAAAGAGACATCATCTGGATTGTAATATGTATCAAATGCTCGCATAAATCTTTGCGTCATTGATTCGTAAGGAAGATAAACGTACAGATTAGTATGGAAAAATTCTTTTCTTTTATTAATAATTGAATACTCAATTTGTCACTGTCATTATTGTGAGAATATAACATGTAACAAAATATGTTTTCATAAAAAAAGTTGCTGGATACAAATAAGACAATAATCAAAGATAAATGTTAATTATATAACATAAATTAAATCTTTGCTGTTGTTTTTTTTTTCTTGTAATCTCTTCTTATGCTCCTATTTATTTATGCTAGATTAAACACTGGAAAATTGAAGCAAAAAAAAAATGACATCATAATTCTTGTTCAAGATGGTATTTTGTGAATATTGTGATAACGAATAAAATTTATTGATCTTTTGTATATAATAAGATCAGTGATAGTTATAATTGTTGATAAGTATTAATATGATTATTTTTTAAGAGTATTCTTCGTAAAAAAAATTCATTATAAGATAATAAACTATTCATACTAAATATGGCCAAGAAGTTTTGGAGAACTTGACGATAGATATAAGAACATAAATTTAACTTACCATTAACAAAATCACGACAAGGATGAATCGAACTAAGCTTGAAAGTTAGGTAGTGATAGATTTTTTCTTATTCATTACATGTCTCTCTCTGTGTATATATATATTGTTATTTTCTTTTTCTATTGTCACATCTTATATTGATGCATCCTTTCATTCGTCTTTTCTTTTGTATTCAATAGAATTTCTTCTCTTCTCTTTCATTGTATAGATTTTCTTTTCTTGTTCATAAAATATAGTATTGCCATTTTTTTTCATGAATTTTTGCCCTTATATTGATATAAAGACGATCACACATAGAAGAAAGAAGAACTTTTGTTTTGTTTTTTTAGACAGTTTTTAGAGAAATTATTCATAGACAGAAAATTTAGTGTCATCCGAGAAAAAAATAGGCATGTCTTCATTTGTAAAAAAACAAAAGGCAAAATGAAATACGATATAGAAAATTAATAGAATATTCTATATGAAATTTTTTTTGTACCCAAAGCTATTTTGTTTCTGGATGAATACATTTATGAACATAGATGACATTGTATTCTAAATAAAATGAATTTGAGAATTTCATTGGAGACTAAATATTGAACGTTTTGTTTTCTTTATTGACATATCGATAAAATGGGTCTCTCTAAGTCTTACGATAAATGTTTACTATCAAATATTACATGTCGTCTTAAAAGTAAAAAAAATTGTTAGACTACTTGTATCAGCTTATTTAGTTTTCTTGCCTTATCAGTTATGTATTTCAATGGTATTCTTGTTCTATGAATTCAAACTTTTCAACTATGAAGTTTACATTAAACGATCAAGGCAGTTTGGTCGAAAGTCTTTATCGATACATTAATAGTAATTATTATTATACCATTCTATATAAGTCTTATATGATGATCAGAATCAATTTTATTATGAAGAAACAATAGTTTTTAGATCGATATTCTTGTCCAGCGGAACATTTTTTTTTTTATTTGATTTTCTAAAACTCTAGAAAAGATAGAAGAAAATTACCTGATTCTTAATACGTCACTACTTATATATATATATATATATTTAGAAGGTCACTTGTTGCAAATAAATGAAGTGACTCGTATGAAAATAATAGAATTGTGATTGTTCGTTCGAGCGAGAATTAGAACTTCACACGCGGGCAAACGTATTATTATCATACTAATAGAGGGTTTATTTTCTTTCTCTGACATGCCCAAGTTACTTCAACACGTGAAATAAATATGCACGTTGCAATGGAATTAATATCGATGTTCGAGATTTAGAGAAAAATGATGATGTCGTAGAGCAATAATTTAGAATGAGTATTTTATAGATTTATTTGATATAGCATAGAGAATCGAATAAGTTCTATTATATTAATTCTTCTTCAGAGTCTCCAAGTGATGATAAGAAAAAAAAATATATTGTTTTGAGATTTGATAGGATCTTTAGAAAATCGATTTATAAGAACAAAGGTTTTTTTGGAGTTTGATCTTGCTGAATATTTCATCATAGATATAATCAAAGTTAAACAAAAGATGTTTAGGTTTCATTTTGTCTGAAATGACTCATATACATATGCAAGTATTTGAACGTTAATTACTTTGTTATATTTATAAAATTAATCAACAGCAGCTCTATTAGAACAAAGAACTTCGATAATAATTGAATATTTATCAGTTTCAAATGATGAAGATCAAAACAATGAATTTTGAAGATACATATTTTAAATGTAAGCAGTTTGCTTTGATTATTGGTTTCTGATTCTTTTTTTTCTCAACGAATAACTTGTTAGATTTATAGTTTAGTGATAAAATAGTGTCGTGTTTTTATTCTTGATGACTTTTTTCTTGCACATCATGTGTAATGAAATGTATTATTTTGTTTTGTTGAATTTTTCTCTTATAAAGATGCTACATCTGAATCACAAGGATCCGGCAGAAGTTTTAAGAAAAAAATAAGAAGCGAGAAAGAATGTTGACTATTGTGTTCTGTTTATATTTCTTTTAGGTTTATTAACAAAAACAATGTAAAAGATTGTTATTATGTACATGTCAATTATTCTTTTGAGAATTCTATTATATCGATTGTATCAGTGATAGACGAATTGATATTTGTTATTGCATTCAAGTTTCGGAATCGATGAACCTATGATAATTAGTCGAAGGTTTACATAATGATTTGAATCTTATTTATCGATGTTCTCTGTTATAAATTATTGAGGGGTGAAACAAAAATTATGGATGATTTTCTAATTATATTCATTCATGTGTTTTTAAAACATGATCTGAAAGGTGTGTTGAAGTATAGGGGATAAAAATTTGAACCAACCCGTGTCCTCCTACACACTACGATAGATACTTTAGTCACATTTCCTCATCACGACATCAAAGACTATGACAGGCATTGATATACGATTAAAGATCGTATATCAATAGTATCTTGTTCTGATACATGAAGTACTTCCATATTGTATTTCTCAAGGGTTAAATAAAAAGATGGTGAAGAAATATGTCCCAAAATAATCTTCCTGTGATTAAGAACAGTAACTATATCGTGTTTCCTATTTTAATCCTATAGGGATTGTGCTAACAGCTTTTTTTTGTTGTTTGCGTCAAATTATAGTGAAGACATACATGTTTTCAATAATTAAGTGTCATTTTATATTGGTGAACTTGATGTAATAAAAAATTTATCAAGTGACATTATATGCAAAAAATATATTTTGTGTTTCTCGACGTGCACATAATAAAATAATTATTAGATTGTAGTACTATAATCAATTATGATTCTTACAATCTGTCCAATCATTTCATATCCTTATCATAAAATAAATTGTTAAAGGTATATACATGCAAATTCGGTATATCGACAGTTAACCCTTCCGACATTGAGTATTATGTGAGCAACATATGAAAAAAATACAAGAAAATAGTTTTATTCATTCACATAGAACATTGAACAGAGTTCTTGCTCTAGTCTGAGTGTGCATTTTCTCTATTTACCCACATCCAAGCAAGTACTGTGTTCAATATACTGTGTGCATGACTAAAACTATTTTTTTTTCCATTTCTTTCTATTAGGTTAAAGTGCCGCAAGGCTCATTTTTGATATCATCATCAAATTCAACAGAAAGAAAAGTATAATCAATTAATCATTTCTAAATAGTGCGATGGTCTTTGCATATTTTCATCATGGAAAATACACTAATGTCAAATAAATCAAATTATTGATAAACAAACTTTCTTTTATATTGAGAATGTTTTTCAAGATCATATACTCAATAATACACAACTGTTGTATATTCCTTCTATTACAATATTAGAAAATATTATTTCAATTTTAACGAGATTCAAAACTTACTTTTTACATATGTGGTATTAAACAATTCGATAATTTAGAAAATATCTTTCTAGATGTCGTCTGACAATTAGAATTTTATTTGTTACTATACAGAAATCCATCGAATTAGTAACATCATCAGTTTAAACATCATATTTGAGATTATCAAAAAAGTAAATAACATGAATCATTCCTAGGTTACACAGGCATAGTTCTAAACAATCATATAAGAGAAATAAGACGACTGACATGATCTTCATCACAATAGCACACATCTCAGTATCGTAGATGAACTCCATTTTGATCAACTTAGGTTTCCATTCAAATTTCTCACCTTCTATTTTCATTATGTATATCGTACATTAAAATTGATTCTTTAAATATTAAGAAAAACTAAGGTAAAGTTGAAGAGTATATACTCTCGACGTAGTTATTTATTTTCATTACATATCTCAAATAAATGACATATGCTCCAAAAGTCGCCATTGCAAGGTTATGTCATATATAATCAAAATGCTTATGAGAGAAGAGACGAGAGTCAATCGAGTAAACAAAAAGAAAAAGAAAAAGAAAAAAAAATGAACACTAACTTGAAACATTTGAAACAACAGCCACCATAAATAAACGAATACACACAGGTATATTTAAACAAAAAAAAAATATCGCCAGATTCCTCATAGACTGATGCTGTTGGACAAAGGTTAGAAACAGGCACACAATAATGGGACTGTTCAAAAGAGAGAAAAAAAAGAAAAATTATCCATATTCGCTAAGCGGATAATGAATGTAAAAGACAAAAAACAAAAAACATAGGGAACAAATGTTTATGCTATTAGAAGTAAAAGTATATATGCGTAAATTCTCATCAGAAATAAAATATTTTTTGTTTGCTTGCCGTTTAAAGAAAAAAGAAAAAAAGGAAAAGAAAAAAAAAAAGATGTACGAACACAAACAACAAAATTGTTCAAAACACATGCAAACGAAACAAAAATTACGATAAATAGAAGTAGACAGAAGATAGGAAAGAAAAAAAAATGCATAAAGAAACGTTTATGTCTATGTGCAATAAAATTTTTATTTTATTACTGATCCATTGATTGACCACCACCACGAATTGTTGGAATAGGTGTTGAAGTATTAGTTGATGGATTTACACCAGCTCGAATAGGTTTTACTAAAAGTATAATAAATTATTTTACAGACAAATTTAAGGCATACAAAACAAAAATAATTTATCAACGAAAGAATCGAATATCTCCTTGTCAGTTTAGGAGTCTACTGGGTCCTACCCTACACATTTCTGAAGTATGTGTAGGATGCAATAGTTATCAAATACAAAAAATCGATAAAAATTATATCGTATTGTCGGACAGACTATCCTATTTCGTTTAGAAAATTTCATTGATAGCCTTACAGTACGGCTCAAACAGATCCGAGGTACGAAAGGTTTGAACCCAACGAGCTCTACAGTAGACTGACATTTATTCGTAAGAACAATATTCACATGAACCGAACCAGTCCAACCTGTTTTAGTTTTGAAACTGTGATTCCCTTTCGTCTAGAACCTGTAGACTATAAACGGCATTATGTGATACACACAAGAGCATGAAAAGGCTGAAATGGTTCTATATGTGTGAAAAATATTTGAATTTCTCGTTGAAAATGTTTTGTTTTGATAAAATGATTTACCTATTTGAGCTGCATTTGTACGTCGAGCCAGATTTCGTTGTCTTACAGCTTCTTTAATTCGATCAACTTCACATTGATATCGTTTACGATCTTTCATAGCACTTTCTTTTGCTTCTTTTAATGCTTGTTCTAATGATTTAACACGATCCATTGTAGCTTTAAGACGTTTTTCTAATTTTGGTAATTCACATCGAAGATCAGCATTTTCACGTACGAGCTAGAAGAAAAATAAAATATTTTATTTATCAAAAATAAAAGAATTTAAATTTTTGTATTTTTGTTTTTACTTGTTTATGAACTTTTGTTAATTGATCGAGATTATTTTCTAAAAATGAGATTTTTTGTTTTTGTGCTACACTACCACCAAGATCATCTTCTTCTGTTTCAGGTTGTTTTTGTGACTAGAAATATATTACTTAATTATTGAAAATATTCAATGAAATTAAAACCTTTTTAAGACGTGCTTGTAAATCTTGAACAAATAATTTTCGTAAATTATGTAATGTTTGTAATTCTTTAGCAACAGTTTCTTCAAGACCCTTTAAATCTTGTTTAGCTTGTTCACGACGTTCTTGTTGTAAACTGAAAAGAAAAATTTACTTTGTTTTTTTTTTTTTTTTCTTATATTCATTTTTGCTTTATATATATATAAACGTACGTCATTTCTTGCAATCGACTTGATTTATCTACTTCTTCTTTTTTCAATTTTTCATAATCACCAGATAATTTTTCATATGATAATTGTAATTTTTGTAATAAACTAAATAAATAAATAACATTTTTTTTTTAATATTTAAATTTGTTTACAAAATTTTTACTCTTTTAATGTTTCCATTTGTGTTTCTTTTGTACGAATTTCATCACGTAATGTTGTTAATTGTTTTTGATGTTCTTCACTTATTTGTTCCATTTGTTGACTTAATTCTTTTTGAATATCAGATGATGAACCAACTACACGACCTGTATGAGAAAAAAATTCATTTTAGAATTTTTGAAAATTTCCAATTTAAAAATCTAATAAAATTTTGATTTAGAATAGAGACAATTTGTATGAGGAATGCTCATAGCAAGTTATCATTACCTTAAAGTATGAGAGTGCTTTTTCGAGATTTAAATATCTCAAAACATCCGCAGGGTTGTGTCTTACGTTCTTTCTCACACTGACTATTTTTATACAGATTTGTGCAATGTTGAATAGGCATACGATAGTGAGCGAATCTTTAATAAATTGATAATAGTTTGCTATGATACATTGAATTGCACTAATATAATGACGTTCGAAGGAGATATCCAATAAACAAGGATTCAATATGTGCCATTTGGCAACCGAAAATTCTTCATGAGCTCTCACTTAATAAGTTTATTTTCCTTTTGTATTCGAAAGTGCACGTTAGAATGTGGAGTCCTTTCTTTTAAATTCTTACTTGTTATGTGAAGAAAAAGGATGGCAAGTGTAATGCCTTGAGAAATGGTTATCAATCTGTAGAAGCCTTCTGCAGCTTCATATGTTCTTTCAAGCAAAGAGAAAGGTAATTGGATAAAATGAAGTTCCTTCGAGAATTCTGGAATGTGCGGTGAGTAAAGCATATTATTCAAACAGAGGGTGACGCCAACCAGCAATAATTTTGGAAGAAAACGAAGTGAGAAATAAAAAAATGATATCGTTTATGAAAGATTAGATTTCGGATTATTTCGATTTTTCTGACAGAAATTAACTTATTTCTGATGGAAACTTAAGTCTATGCAGCAGTGAATTTAAGAAACTGATAAAAGGAGGATAAAGTATGATTAAAAAACGTTTTTTGAAGTCCATTCTAGATAGACTAGTTTCGTGACATATCAAGCAGCATCTAAGAGAAATTGCGGCTCTTTCCATTGTACTGAGCAGTAGAATTTGGATAAGTACTTGGGATAACATTTAAATACTTGTAATTTCATGTACTATTTGTACTTTTTCTGATGCGTGTCTATACGTTGAAAGGAATGATGGATACCAATTTGTGCAGTATGAAATGGCGAATGAAACGATCCTATGGTATTTCTGTTTCATACAAGACGTAAAGAACGTATACAAAATATCAATATTAGTTCTAGTGATGGCGTCGACTACAGCTCGTCACAAGTCTCTCTCACAGACTAATAATGATCAACTTAGGTTGACGATTCCGGGGTCCGGAAGTGGCCAAAAAGAGATAAGAAAACGCATCATATTCGACTGGAAAACATCGGAAATCGATGAAACGTGAAAGTAGTAGTTCGGATCAAAAAGTCTTTGGAATTTTTCCAATGCTTCACAGCCATTTTCTGCAGAAATCGACTCATCTTTCTTGATCTGGGAACTCAGGCTTCTTCCTTACACGCAAAAACGAGTGAAGTAAAATATCTCTCTTTCAAAATCTTGGTTTTACGATCATTCTTTTTGTTTACTCGTAAAAGTAAAAAAGAACAGGATCTACATTCGGTTTTGACTTCGCTCATAAGGCTCTAGAGGATGGCAATACTATTATATCAAGTGCTACCGTCAAAATGCAGTATATCGGCAGTAATAACCTAAGGGCTTGAACTCGTTTCAGGATATTCAATAGCTTCTTATGACCTACATATTTGACATAGTTTCAATTCAAATACAATAAATCAATTTGGGAACTTCCTTTCTCTGTTATTGAAAGTTGTTTTTTTTTCTTGTGTAAAAAAATTTACCTTGTGCACGAAGTTTAACTAATTCTTCATTTAATAAATCTTGTGTTTGTTCAAGTACACGTTTTTTTTCTTCTAATTCTTTTATTGATTCAAGCATTGAACGCATTTTAGCTTCATGTTGTTGAATTAAAAGATGAGATTCATCAAGTTCTTTATCTTTTAATCCAATTCCTTTTTGATGATCAACTTTTTCTAATTCAAGTTCACTTAAACGCTAAATAAAATGAAAATTGTTCAATTATGAAAATAATTTATAATAAATCTAAATAACATACTGCACTAATACTTCGTGCTTCTGTTTTTAATTTATTTAAATAAAGACGTGCTAATGTAAATTCTTCATCAGCTTGATCAAGATTTTCAATAGTTGGTTTCTAAAACAAGAAAAAACAATTTAATTAAAATTTAAAATATAATTTTTGAATTTCCGAAAAACCTTTTGTTCATTCATTTGTCCACCCATAATAGTACCAATATCACCAACATCACGTAAAAGTATTAGAATCATATCCAAAAAACGTTTACGATGTTGTTGTGATGCTTCACGAAGACTTTCTAATTCTTCACGAATACCATTTAATGAAGTCTAATTTAAAAAAATACAATTTTTCAAAAGAAAGAAAAGAAATCTTCAAACACAAACCAATTTCGCATCAAGTTCTTGTGCAAGTGTTTCATTTTCTTTACTTTTTGTTTCAACTTCTTGAGTTTTTTGATCATAATTAACAGCAAGTTCTTCAAGTGCTTGTAATACTTCTTTAACTTCTTCTTTAGCTGATTCACTTTCTTGTTGTAAACGATTTAATTCAGCTTGAAGATTTTCATTATCTTTTCGAGCTTGATTAAATAATTCATCTTGTTCATTTGTTTGTAATTTATATCGTTCAATAGTTTGAGCCAAATTATTTATTTCATCATCCTTGAAAAACAAAACAATAATTCAAAAATTACATATCAAATATCCAATAAGATATTAAAGAGAATAGAAAAGAATCAGTTAGTTAGAGAATTAAATAGATAAAAGTATCGGATAATATTTAGATCAACTGATTTCCCTAATGGCAAACTCATATGTGAAAAAAAACATCAAGGTTATTCACATTAAGCTTTTTCTTCCGGTATAAAAAAAAAAAGATTTATATATTGAAATTTCATGGATATTTGATTATGATGGACGAGGAAACACATACTCAAATTTCTAGTTAATACATTATTGCATTCGAAATATGTTAGTGAGATTTCAACTTGTAATATAAGATATGGAGCGAAAGTGAAAAAAAAATCAAATTACTATATGTTGATTTGAAATTTTATATATAGATGGATCGAATGAATCCATAAGGAGATATAAAAAAAAAGGACACGTATTCCATAGAAGATGTGAGAATATATTATTCCTTCAACTGTTCAAGCTGACACTTTTATGACACGCTAAGTGTCATTAGATTTATGTATGAAAAAAAGCTAGAAGTCAATATATTGTGATTCAAATTTTTTTATTATAAATCCTTCAGCAAGGTGAACAGTTAGTAGCATGATTCTTCACAAGCAAAGTTTGAGTTAGAAAACTTGCTTATCACTTAGGAATATTCCCTTGTGAGTACATAGATTAAAGCAAACATTATTGAAGTTCTGCACGAATTATTTTTATAGTAGTTCAAGAGTAGAAATGATTTATTGATATTATTTAAAAACATTGGAATAGAATTTTGAATCATATATCACAGATTATAATAAATTTCGAAAAGACTTATAGAAAAATAAGAATAAGCCGTCAATTTTATCTTAAAGAAATTTTTTTTTTATTCAAAACTACCAGTTTTCGATGGATATTAAAGAAGAACTCAATATTTCCCGATTTTATAATATCCAAAAAAACAAAATTAATTACCTTTTCATCAAGTTGTTGGTAAAGTGCACTTCGTTCTTTCTCCCATTCATCAACATTGATTGAACGTGCATCAAGACCACCTAATGGATTACCAGTAGCTATGGCAGTAGCAGCTGATGATATTGGACTCAGTACTGATGAGGCAGCAGTTGAAAGTGACATCATCGATTGAGTTGTTGAAAGTGTTTCATCAGCTTCAAGTAAATTAATTTGTTCTTCTTTTGTAACTGTTTCACCTGAAGAAATTTTTTTTTTTTTTTTGTCAAAAATAAAACCAAAAACAAATAACAATTTACCGCGTCGCCATCGTTCAAGTTCCATTTCGGCTCGACTTAATTGACCCTTTAATCTTGCAACTTTTTCGCGTTCTTTTTCCCAACGTCGTTTCCATTCTTCAGCTGTTAATTCTTCATTAACAGTAACTGAATTCTTAATACATTTCGCTCTAATATATAAAGAAAATTTTAATTAACAAAAAAAAAAAAAAGGAAATGTTTTTCTCTTTGTTTCGCCTATTAACCTTTTGCCAAATTCTAATGTTGATTTTGTTTCTGATTCATTATAACTAGCTGGTGAACAACATATAATTATTGTTGTACGAGCATTTCCTCCAAGAGACTCCTGTAGTATACGTGTTAATTTTGAATCACGATAAGGTACATGAGATTTCTAAATTTTCAATCATAGTTAATTATCAAAGATAAATTGTAAAAAGAAAAACTATACTGTTCCATCAGCTAATGCTGAAATAACATTTCCAAGTGCTGATAATGATTTATTAATATTTTTTGCTTCATCAAGTACTTGACCTTCAGCACCAGTTTTTGAAACCTTGAAAATAATCATTATTTTAAAGAAAACAAAATAGTAGATTTTTCAACTCACTTTTTCACTACCAGCTAAATCAACAAGATAAAGTTTTCCTGTTAATTTTTTTTCACTTTCAACATTTTCTTGTTTAACATGAATAAGAAAAACTGAATGTGAACGTGAACTATGTTCATTCATATTTGTTACAGCTATATGTCGATTGCTTTTTCCTTCTTCCATAATTTCAAAAACTTCATCAGGTGATGAAACAAATCTTTCCGTAACACCCTAATTTGATTTGAAAAAAAAAAAAAAAACAAAAATCATATTTTACATATATATATATATCTCAATGGTTGTTCTTTTTTTTTGTTTTCTCATCTTACTTTAACATAAGGAACACGATTTTTATCTTCATGTACAGCTAAATTTGTTTTTGATACATCAAGAAGATCACGAATTTTATCAAGATAAATTTCAAAATAAGAAACTTTTATTTGAAATTGTAAATTAGCATCCAATGTATAAATATGATTAAATATATCTTGTACAATACGTGGAATAATACCCTGATGATCATTACTATTCATCACACCCTAATCAAAAACGAAACAAATGAATCGAGTTAGAAGAAAAAAAAAAAAAACAAAATAGAAATTATATCACCTCCATTGTATGCGTTTTTCCACTTGATGTTTGTCCATAGGCAAATATAGTACCATTGTAACCAGTAAGTACATCTTTTACAATTTCTTTAGCAGCTTCATTATAAACTTTTTCTTGTGTTGCATCAGGACGAAATACTTTATCAAATATATAAACTTTTCCCTAGAAAAAAAAAAAAAAACTCAATGAGTATTCTAATAATAAAATTGAATTATATAAAAAAAAACATACACTAATCAGAACAGTTTCTTCTTGATCAGCTGGAAATTTAACAACACTTTTACTACCAGCACGTTCCTCAGCATCGTTCAATGGACGAAAACGAGCAACAACTCGAATATTACATTCATCGGCTGCCATTGAACTTTGTTCTTTTCACTATTAAACAAAATGAATAGAATATCTAAAAGAAGAAGAAAAAAAATCAAAAGAATAAATACAACAGCTGGCGACTAAAATAGAAATAGAACAATCAGTAGTAACAGTCGTTTATACTATTGAATGAATATTTTTTTTTTTTTTTTTTGATTGAATGACTCATTCTATTCGCCATTATTCAGGTCGATTAGTTTTTTCTTTGGAGTGGTTTATTAGCTTACAAATAAATACTAGTGCCCTCTATCGAATAACATTCTTGTTTTTTTTTGCATATGTTGAAGAATAAATGCTGTTAAGAAAATAAAATATATTTATATTTGAAAGAACTCAATTTGATATTTGTTTTAAAGTCAATATATGATTGAATTCACTGATTTTTCTATTAGAAACAACATTTATCTCATCAAAAAGATAAAGAAAATGCATACTGAATATAAAATGAAATTGGTTACTTCAGAATCTTATGCATTTTAGATGACAGCTGATTTAAATAGACATAGAGTTTGTCTTCATTAGCACTGATAACTATTGAAGGGTTTTAAAATACATCAATTGAATACCGTAAGAGCCGAGTTTCCAGTCTAACACTAAAGTTATCAGTGGGGTTTCTCCAGGATTAAAATGTGAAGCAGAGTGCAGCTGCTGTTGCTAATCATAAGGGCATGGGTTTATTTTATCTATTCTGGGACATTTCTTCACTATCCTTTTAATTCTTCAGAAATGCATTAAGGAAGTAATTCATTGACTATAAGGAGACATTATTGATATACTGCCTGTGATCGTATATCAACGTCTGTCACAACCTGTGACGTAGAAGAGGAGAGTATTACTAAGGCATCTGTTGCGATCTATGATGCTTTCATGGTTAAGTCTGCCACGATTTATTGAAGAGGCGGGATCCAAATTTCTATTCCTATACTTCAACACTCCTTTTAGATTGTACTTCACAAAATACAAATAAGTACTTTGTTTTCATTAATAAAGTATCTGTTGATATCTTGTTCTAGATAACAAAGTGCTATCATAGCCAAGGACTAATCTATTTAAAAAAAGGCAAAAATATAACTATTTCCATGTTATAATGAGAAACATTTCGTAAAAATTCTCTTAAATGAATACCATCGAGATTTTTGTAGAATGTAAACTTTTGAGAGATACTCATCTATGGGAAATGTTAAAAATTTCACTGAAAAATGAAAAAAATATGTTTCAGAAGTTAAACTTCTTTACTAATTTTGAAATTATCAGAGACCATTCTCTGTTCTGTTCATTTTTCATTTGAATATATTTATGAATTCTAAAAACTTTTTATAGATTTTTAAACCTTAGTTTAATGTTACAAAGTTCTGTATTAATGATTTGGTTTTGATATATGTGAATTTATGGTGGTGTTCCTTAAGCGAGATTGTACTGTATGCTTCTGTTCAACAACAATATAGCAAAATAAAGTATACATAATGATAAAAAATATACACGTGTTAAATCTGACTAGGTTGAATGAATATTTCTCTGAATTAATTTTTATCATCATATGTATATTAAAAGTAAAAAGAAAAGAAACGATTAAATGAAACTAATTATCATTGTTGTTGTTCGTGTATGTTAATACATTTGTTGTAAGACTATGAATTTGATTCAATTGAAATTTCTAATTCAATTCCTCTGAAAAAGAATAAACAAGAAGAAGATGCACAATTTTTTAATAATAATACAACAAATTAATTAAAAAGTTAACTAGATAATTTGAAAATTCTTAACAAAAATGTAATAACAACAATTTCTTCAATGAAATCTTGAGACTATCTTGTCAAGATCTTGCGAAAGTCTCATCAGGACTGAGATAGAATTTTAGGAATGATTCTAGCGAAAATGAAGAGGCACACATGGGTTTAGATTTCTGTAAGAGTATGTTTGAAATTTGGTATGAAAACAGATGTCCAACGCCATTTTACCTGTTACCCATATCAATCCATCGAGTCTGAACAAAGTCCACATGCTTTGCTCAAATTAATTCTTTAGTTTCGTTCAATTCCTTCATTTTCATAGATGTCTAGAATGCCGAAGTCATTGACTTATAAAGGCATGTTGAATTCTTCTATTTCCCTTGTATTGCGGTTTCTCCAATAGCAGGTATATATATTACATGAAAAGCATACTAGAACATATTAAAATCATCAAAAAGTGAGTATACACTACAGAACCATATGTCTGCTGCTTTTTAGTTTAAATATAAACGATTTTCATTGTCTAGTGTACGTTGTAACTATGTATTCACTTGAAGAGGCTGACGTTGAATTGTAATAGAATCGTGCACCGATATTTTGTTCATTTCAATCAGTGTGAATTTCACTGATGCCTGTGAGAAGGTGAACATAAATAAATTAGATTTAATTCAGAAAGTGTCTTGAAAAAAAAACACTTCTTAAAATTTGTGTTGAAATAAAAGAAGAGGTTTTTTTAATCTTATCCAATTATCTTTATTATTTGAAAGTATTTTACCAGAACGTGCAAGATTGTATGGTGTTAAATAAGAATTTAATGCATCCTTATCTAATCTATATTGGTTTTCACTTGAATTCATTTGATTTAACAACTATCATGAAATTCGAACTGCTGGATCTCATTCTTTTGATACTGTCACATTCAACTGACTCTTAATCAAAGAAGTTTTTAAATTTCAATAGAAACTGTTGAATACAAATTGATAAAGACGATCAATTTATATTAAAAGAAAACTATTAAATCTAAAACTTGATTAAATTAAATTGAAACTTCTTCGTTGTACTTCTAAGAATAAAAGCAACCTTTTATCTCGGAAGAATGTTATCAAGCATACATTCATGAGGATTTTAATATCATTAGAAGATAATAGAGACGGAGCACTGCTCTTTTATAGTGAATTTTTTACATTAGAAAGAATTTAAATTCATCAAGAAAAACAAATATCAGAGTATATTTTCATTAATAAATTCTTTGTTGCAGTAATATATGTAATAAAAATTTATCTGATGACTAGAATCTGTTTAAGCTCTGTAATTATTACGTGCAGTTCAGACATAGCAACATTACCAGAGTAACGGTGAAATCGACAAAACTCTGCCTTTTTTTATCAGGCTTCAAAAATATTTATATTTTTCACAATACACTATGACGCAACATTTTCAAAAAAATTGCTGATGTAGCACATATCATACCAATCGGTATATCGATCATAGTTTCCCAGTAGCTATCAAATGAATGCATCGTGTTTCACTTTATATTCTCTCGCAGACATTGTGTTACTCGGTTTTTAAATGTCTTATTTAATTTCTATATGTTAAAATCTTCACGCTGTCAAAATAAATATTATGAACTGTCTCGAATCATTATTTATAAATGAGCATTTTTCTTTGAATTATTAAAACAGAACATTGTGTCAAGAATAATATACTTAGCATGAATGATTTTTAATAGAAGCATTCATATAACTTCACTTGAAGGATTTGATACGTAGGTAGTAATATACATTTTGTTTTCTTAGACGAACACTCTAATAAATTGCATTCAGAGAGATTCGATTTCATCCTTCGTCACCTACATATTTAATGTTATTTGTCTACAAAAATGTTGTCAGAGAATCATCAATATATTAACAGATGTAAACAAAGTATAAAATATTGCATAACTATCATTTCCCATGTGAAAATTTCAGTGAATTTAACAGCATTTTATTCAATTTTTCTCTTTTTGGAAGACTGATTTAAAATTGCGGGAGAGCCAAACCAATCTTCGAGATAGGCACTACTCTTTCAGTTATTACAGTAAGTGAAATACTGAGTATAATCTAAGTTAAAATAACTTGATTTTTTACTTCCAAACAAAATAAGCGCTTAAGCAGGTCTCACCTTTCCAGATATTAAAATCAAAATTTTAAAAAGTTTTGGTATAGCTTCGAAGTGCCCTGCATCAAATGTCATATAAATGAGAGCTTTTCGTTGTTAGTCAATACTTTCCTTAAAGCCAACTTGTACTGTCATGCTAAAAGCGTTGAGAACATGGGTCATAGATCTAGCATCGTTGTATACGACCAACTTTTATTTACTTCAGTTGGAGTAAAAGTCGTGATGCATATATGAAAGTTTGTTTTGCGTTTTTCTCAAAATCAAATTTTCAACAAAAAGACACAATTTTCCCTCATACAGTACGTTCAACCAGACTTGAATTCTTTTTCTTCATAATATTGTTCCTACAGAACTCAGCAGCCTTCAAAAAAAGTGCCACTTTTGAAAAAACATGTTTTTTTCATGGTGCATCTAATATTTTCCTTCTCCTGAGCTCTAAGAATGATATTTCTAAAATCAGACATTCTGATTTGATCCTAGTTGTCAAAAAAAGTTGCAACTCAAAAAAATGAAGTACAAATTTTCTATATTTGAGCTAAACTATTTAGACGTTCATTTTTGTTGATTATTTTCGAAAGAAACAAAACAAAAAACTTCTTGGTTATCATTATTGAATAACAATATGTCATCAACATCAATATATGAAACATCATTGACACGTTCAATTAAATTTTGGATTTTATTGATTCTTCAAACACCATCTATATTCTGTTCTATTTTCGTTTTACATCATATGTTCATATCTCGAACACAACGTCATTTGTTAGCTAATCATGTTGTTATAGTTATGCTTATTGTTTGTTTTCTCAGTGTTATAACTGATCTTTCAATAACATTGAACTTTTTACAAGACGGAATTGTTCATGTATCATCATCATCTTTTTGTTACTTTTGGATGTATATTGATTATGTATTATATGCTAATGGAATGCTTCTTATGACATGGGCATCTATTGAACGTCATATACTTGTTTTTGCTTCACAATATTTTCGATTATCACGTCAAAAATTCTATGGTCATTATATTCCTATTATAATTTGTTTAGTTTATCCATTTATTTTCTATATTTATACAATATTTTTTTATCCATGTGATCAAATATTTGATTATCAACAAGTTCTTTGTGGTTCACCATGTTTTAAACGTACGACATTTCTTCTCAATGCTTATGATATGTTTATACATAGTGTATTACCATGTATAATAATTGTTGCATTTAGTTTTGCATTATTAATTCGAGTCGTTCGACATAAACGTCGTATACAAGGACAAACTTTTTCTAGACGAAAACAGCGTCGAATGGTTGTGCAATTACTTTCAATTGCTTGCCTATATATTATTATGAATGCTCCACCATTTATTGTTATTGGTATTCAAGTTTTTCTTTCCAAAACATTTGCAGCAACAGAACGTAATTTATATTTGTTTTATTTGTATTATTTTTTGACATTATTTCTACCATTTGTTTGTCTTGGATCAGTTCGTCATTTACGTAGCAAAATTGTTTCTCTTTTACGAACAATGAAATGTCATTGTTTGGTTAGATCATCACGTGTTGCTGTCATCCATGGTCAATGTGATGGAACCACTGTTTTGGGAATGACTATTATGCCAACTATAAATATTTGATAGCATAAGTTTATCTGTACTTTCAAAAATGATGTTAATAATTCTATATTTTTCTAACAACATATATTTTTTTTCATTCGCACTGTGATTGTAGTGGATCTGATGAAACTGTATTGCCTATTGTTAAATGTCATTTGACTTCATATTTTTGAGTATAAATATATAGATTATATAGTTGAAATCATTACATGAATTGTTTAAGAAGTATTGAAAGCTTCAAATGTAAATCATGTGATTATTCCTTATTATGAATCTTTATAGAATTATTTTATCCATTGCACTTCTCTTTTTTTTGTATATTCTCGTCAACATTTACGGCGATTTGTTTTTTTTCTACATTATCGAAAGAGGCTTGTATGAATAGTTTATATCTCATCAGTATGATTCATTTTGTACTTATCCAAGTCATGCGTCGAAGCAACGAGACGTCATGTCATGTAACGACAGAATAGGTAAACTATATAAGCATCATATTGTAAAGGTGTTTGATACTGTACATAAAAGAGAAACGAATAAAATATTTTTACACTTTCTCTGATCGATAACTTCAAATGTAAATATCAAATATAATATTTTTTTTTTCAAGGTTAAAAATCCTTTTTTTTGATAGGGATAAAATATTGCTTAAAATAGTTGATCGTTTATCTATACAAGATCATGATAATGATAAAAAAGTTGTTCGTAAAGGTCGACATCGATATGAACGTCCATCAAAACTTCATGCTGATTTAGCATTAAAACATTCTCGAAAACATGAACACCGTACGTTTATGTATATTTTTTATTCAATAAACATGCTTTTCTTTTTTCTTTGCTTTCTCTAATTAAAGATCAAGCCGAATCACGGAAAATAACGTATTCAAAATTTGTTTCTAATATGGTACAATTACATAATTATTATCGTGCACGTCATTCAGCATCACCATTAACAATTAGTCAACGATTAAATTATATAGCTCAACAATATGCAGAATATTTAGCAGCAACATCAAAATTTGAACATAGTGGAAATAGATTTGAAAATGAATCTTTAGGAGAAAATCTTTATATGCAATGGATTTCTCATGGTAAAGTTCCAGTTAGTGCAAGAGAAGCAACAAAAAGTTGGTATGATGAAATTGAATTATACAGCTTTAAACGTCCCTATTATTCCGAAGAAACAGGACATTTTACACAAATGGTATGGAAATCAACACAAAAAATAGGCATTGGAGTTGCTCTATCAGCTGATGAACGAGAAGTTTATATAGTTGCAAATTATTATCCAGCAGGAAATATTATAAATCCTGGTTATTTTGAAAAAAATGTATTACCAGCGAAATATTAAAATTTTTTGGTGGGATGGTTTCTTTGTGTCAACTATAAATTTATCAGGAAAATTTATTAACAAAAAAACCATTAAATTCCTTTTGTATTAATAATAGTATTGATTATAATGCTGAGGTATATTAATTTTACGAATAGACAACTTTTTTTTCGAAGTTTTATTTCATTCCAAATAAAAATAAAAACATTTTTTTTCTTTCAGATTCGTTTTTCTATGAAAGTTTTATGTTGTGTTATTTTTTTCTGTTATTATGGGGCTCCTTCACTGTATAATTGATTCGAGCTTGGGTACATTAAAATCCAATGAAACTTTCAGGATCTGATACAACAGAAGTGAAGAGACGATGAAAATTTTTCATCAATTTATCATGACATTTTCAGAAGTTATTCTTCACCTGTCTGCCCAATAATACGATAGTTGTGTCTATTTTTCGAAAAATGTTTGCTTAGAAGAAGATACAGTTCTACGTTTTTAATCATTTGAGTGAAGACAAAAGAATATTCCAAATGCATTACATATTTCAATTTGAGTTTTGACATGAATGTTTGTAAGAAAACATTGAACTTGTTCGACCTACGCAAAACTGACCTATTGGACTTTGGTCCATTGGAGTGAAGTCTTGAAAAAATTGGTGTGAACAAAGTTAATTTATCATGCTAAGCCTAGTGGTGATGTTTGTGTTTAGTTTTAAAGTGATTTCAAAACAATTTGAAGATTTTTGAGGTTCCAAATTTTCCTGGCTATACTGTATAAACAACCGATATGTCTGAAACTTCGATATATTGGTTTTTCATAGCTCTGAGATAATAAAAGAACATCATCACTACACTCAGTATAACAAATTACCTCCTGTTCACACTAATTTTCGGATGACCCTAAGTCAATCGACGGAAATCATGAATCTCAGAAAAATCTTTATAGCTCGTGAATGAAGTAATCTAGAGATACTGGCTTTGTGTGGATCGAATGATGTTACAAGAAAGTATAAAAAGATCTGAATGACGAGAAGAAAAGAGATGAGTAAATTATTTTCTTTAGTTTATGGCCATAAAACGCTCCGCAACTATCAGCGAAAATGAATCAAAATAAAGACAATTATACTAAAAATAAGTTAATCGATTCTCCTTCAAAGATTGTGGAAAATTATCATGATAATTGAATCAAGAAAAATAACAGTAAAATGAATTATATCAACATAATTTCGTCTATAAAAAGTTTATTAACTGTTTGAAAAGCGAATGAAGGAAGTAAAATAAACGTAAAGGAACTTATTTTCGTTTTGTTCATCAGAGACACTCATCAACTATGAGCAGAAGTAAATACAGAATAAGGAACTAATCCGAGCTGCTTCTTATGATTTCTTTCGTAAGATCTTGAATAACTATGACTTTAGCGGAAAAAAATTGAACTACGCTAACTTCTTTGATTTTTCTAGTGGAATGGTGTGCAATAATCTGATTACCTAATAAAAGACAAAAACATTAAATCTCACAAAGTGCATGCCAACAATCGGAAAAACTTAATAAAGAAAGAAAAAAATGAAACAAACTACCTTTGTCACTTTCACTTGTAACACGCAGGAAAACAATTGCCATAAGTATTAGAGAAAAAGAACAGTAAACTGACTTAGTGGTTTTGTTGAATAAAACACGCCGTAACTCTCGAGATGACTACAAAAAGAAGAAGAAGAAAAGTTAACTAAAGTAACTCATCCAGTTTCTCGTATAATATTATTAAAAACTGCAAGGATATGTAAATGAAGAAGGAAAAAAAATCAAACTAAATTATCTATTCGGCTTTTGTGATGACATGCTGGAGAATGATCGTAATAACTAAATAAAGAAAAGAAAATTGAACTGAATCGGATTATTCTATTTTTCTCATCAGATGCTGGACAACTATCAAAATGACTATATCTTTAAAAAAAATCCGTAAAATGATCTACCATTGTGCCTAGAATAAGAATGCAATCTGTCGGTAGGTTAAAAAACCTTCGCATGTATGTTAGAATCTTTGGAGACAGCTGGGTGAGATGGGTTCAATTTTCTTGCTATATACTTCAATACTTATTAACAGTCATGTTTTACAAAACCAATATAAGAATAAGAGAGGCGCCTAACGTAATTTCTGTAGCGACTCAGAGGTGTATATGACTAATAAAGAGATTGATTTGACTGTTATACGATGAGAACAGTGAAAAATGGCTCTTACTGATTCGATTCAGCATGATCGATTCAGATTTGTACCAGTGTCAGTAAGCAAAATAAAAGCTCTTTCGATTGCAATCATCTAGTGTGATCATTCTCTTCAGCAACACTCACATCTACATCCTCAAAATTCGACCATTTCCTACCGCATTTCGTCATTCTTAATAAGAAAGCTAAAGACTTTTTAATTCTCAGATTTCAGCGAATCGGATGTATAGCGATATGAGAGTACGTGAACGAACTTCACAAATATATTCCCTTGAGAACTTAGAATGTAAAGAATACCATATATCTATCTTTAGCATTCACTTTAAAGACTTGAAGATAATTCTTAATAATCAATGTTTACAACTAATTTACTAAGAGTAAATATTGTAACGGTAAAACGCATTTTCTGAAAATAAAAAGATTATAAGTCTAATGAAAGCATGGAATAAGAATAATGACTCACTGATAATTTCTGATACTTGCGAGAAAACGTATTATACATATATATTTGCAGCAGAAAATTAAATAAAAAAAATTAAGCTTATACCTGTTGAATAAATAATCAGTTAGTTTGAAAGAAATGTTACGATGGAGAGAAATAAAATTTATTTTACCAAATAATAAATGGTTGGACACTGAGAGTACTAGTTTCTCTTTGAACTGATTTTTTGACGATGATTAACCATTTCCAACTGAAGAAAAGAAAATGAATGCTTAAGCATCCCCCTTGAAAAATTGATCTTGATCCAGATATTTTCAAATCGTATGAAATTTTCAGTCATATAATTTTTCTTACTCTTCTTCTGGAATATTTTTAACTATCTTAGAAACTGCTCGAACTAATGACGTTTCATTCGTTTGGTCTGTTAAGTTATGCTAACTATAATCATTGAACCAAAAGTTATTTGATGCAAGATCTAAGAAAATGATAGATATGATATTATTTCGATGCCTTCTCGTATCAAGTAATTAATAACATCTAGGTGCGTATAACTCCGAGTATTGTCGTGAAGTAAATTTATATCTTTTGTGCCTGATGACCACAAGTGAAGAATATTCTACTAAACTGAAGAATTTCCTCCCATGAAGAAAACTCCTTCAAAAGTTTGTCTCGCTGTCAAAATAATAAGAATATGCATTATTTTGAACATATATGTATGAAGAAACCAAGAACGAAATGAAACTACTTTATTCTAAAAATTTTTATATAAAAAACAATTCAGTTTTAACACTCATTGAATAATTGTGATAATCCTAAAACTTACTTATTTCAGAAATGTTTAGCACAAATAATCCCAGACATAAATATGTTGGAAGAAGTCTATATTGAATAATAACGGAAACAAAAAAACAATACTGGCACTAATTTCTATTGGTCAATAAACCATACAATCTGTGCACGAACTTCATGTTTTATTTTTCACTAAAGAAATACTTTTCCTTTAATTTCTCGTACATGGAAAAAATTTTCTATAACAAATGTTTTTCAAAAATATTTATACACGTGCGTAGGTGCATACGAGTGGATTCTGAAAGCCTGCTGATGACTTTCTTTGTTTCCATATTTCATTGACTACCGACTTGAGGCAATGTTCAATATAATAATTGTAATTTATAGTCACGGCTTTATTTACATTATGTATAAGAATAGCATCATTTGCTTTAAACAATATACAAAACAAAGTATCTATAAGCTCGGAAACTGGACAATCAAAATCAATAGTCATCATGAACATCTTCTCTTTCTTCACGAAAGCGCTTTGCCCACCTTGCAAATGTTGGATATGATGGAGTATAAGGTTCTAACATTGTTGCAAGTTCTTCGTGTCTATGAATTTCATCATTCATTTTCTAAAAGTTTTTTTTTAAATAGAAATCGGGTTATACCTAAAAGGAGATTAGAACTAAACAAAAAATGAGATGTTATATATATACAGAATTATAGATTAAGGCATTCTACATTGTATTCATGCAAAAAACACTTCCATGTTAACTCGCTTATTAAATTTACTGGTAATGTTATGAGAACTTTTGGTTAGTCTTAAATATTTTCAGAGAATCGAGGTATTTACGACTTTTGAATATGTCCGAGCAACCAGGATTGAAAGGAGAAAATTTCATATGAAGGGTGATGCAAGACTAACGATGATTGGGTACCTTTTTCAACCATGGGAAAAGACGAGTCATTAATTACTGTATAGTCTAAATATTGTGAGTTTTAATATTTAATGTAGCGAAAGAATCGTATTGTAGGTGTCAATCAGTAGGACAATGTTACCATTAATCTAGCAGAGTCAGAATAGGATGAACATAAAAAAGTATAAACTAATTGAATTCTAGGTTTACGCGAAACTCAATAATTTGTGTCATAGTTCTTTGAGAAAATGAATTGTATGATAGGAAGCTTCGTGAACAATTAAATCAATATATATAGCAGGCTAATATGATGGTTGAACCGTCGAAACGAAGATTAAGTTATATTTGTTGTTATCTGTAGCATACATGGTATATTTAATGAATAGGAGCAAAGAAATTATGTATTGAAGATGTATCAGACAAGACAAATAAGTTTTTTCAGTATAAAAATATTAAATGAATCTAATAAATAGTTAGAATAAGAATTCTAAATGCAAACATTTTCAAAATGATAAAATTTTACAGAGCAAGTTTCAACTATAAAATTTGTTATCATTCTGATATATTCATACATTTAAAATTTTTCTAAACAGATTATTTTAGATCCTTTGACAATATACAATAAATTTATAAATTTCAATGAGAGAAAACTTCAATGTCTCGAAGAATTTTCAAAAAAAAAACATGCTGCTCTAATCATTAGAAGTATTCTTTTATAAAATAGTAACAAAGATTAATTCTTTAATTATTCTCCCGTACATTTATCTTAATTCCAATAATTCTGACAAAAATTGACCTTTTTAAAGAGGAGAAGTTAAAATAAAAACGATATGAAGAATCTACGGATTAGAATATGAAATCAGATATTATTTTCATCATGAGCTAAATGTTATTCAACCTTTATCTATATAAAACTTATGAAGACATAAGGAAACTAAAAATTTTTTCTGATGTAAAATAAATTTTTATATCAATCTCGTTATTATGCTGGCAGCTACACCGAAACCAGGAGTGACAGTTCTGGAAGTACAACTGATTGAAAGTAGCGTCACTTTCAATGTATTATAATCCAGAGCTGACAATCCTAACTAAAACTGAGATTTGTCAGAATAAAGACTAAGAAAGAATATTATTTGATGCTATTGTTTTCTTACTCTAACTACCAAAAGTTTCGTGATTCAAGTCGCGTTTCTTTGAATGTATGAAATTTATTTTTGTAAGATAACCTTGAAAAGCATCTTGATGGAAAACATATTTATGTCCATTGCATGAGAAACTGTTAATCATTAAAAAGTCATGTACTATTTGAATGATTCTTTTATGTAGTCTTGTCGACATCTAATCTCTGCAAACAATAAGGTTGACAAAGTACTAAATGAATAGTAATGATGAACTTTGAATAAGTTTATTAAATTCAAGGTTTTATTTTGAAAATATTTTTAATTTCAAATAATAATTCATTTTGTAGAAAGTTAACTTGAATCATTTCAAAACAGACTTTGATAGATTTGATTTGAATAAATTCTATAAAAAAAAAAGGGTATGCTCAAGGTTCTTAAAATAATTTTTTTTTCATTCATTGTATTTCGAAGCTTTGTATAGAATGAAAGAGAAAAGAAAACTGCACCGAAAGACCTTGCCACTCGATTATTTCTGTTTTTTTCTCGTTCTTTTACTATTATCTTTGCCATTGGTTTGTAACACGTGACATAATCCAGTACAATATATTCGATATTATTCTTTCAACACAAATGCATTTGTCCTTTCTGATCTTTATATATAAACATATAACTTATATTCATTTCATCATTAACGTATCATAAACGCATTTTTAATTCGTTACCAATATGTCGTCATCCAATTCAACTCAAACTAAAGATCAAGTATGTTGAATCACTCTCATTAAATAATACTCCCAGATGATGGAAAGATTTTTAGACAAGATGTTTGTTCACATTTGACGTATTTTCACCAAGTTAAAACCTATGAGTTTGTGCTCTTTTCGAACATGAGCTTAGAAATTTTGTTTGAGAGCAGTGAGGAACTTTTTGAAAGACCTTGAAAATGATGAATCGACAGGTTTTTTGTTTGCTCTATAGGTTCCTTTTTCGAACAGACTAAAAATTTTCAGAATTGGTATTTTTTTAGAACGAACAATTTTGTACAAAATGTAATATTAAACTAAACTGTGGCTTTTACGCACATGAAAAATGAAAATTAAAGTGCCTTGTCAAAAGACACGAACAAACTGTGCATTTTTTTAGGGTAGCCTGTGATCTACAAGTTGATATATGAGTAAAAATGCTAACTTTTAGTTTGGAGCCATCCTAGTAAAAATGCAAAAAGTTTTCGCCTACATTAATTCTTTTTGACTTTTCCAAAATTATTGCAGTACTCTCAAAAAAAGACGAGACAAATTCTCTAAGTCCATATTCGAAAAGTGGACAAATTTTCTGGTCCTAACTCATAGTTTTTTTTTATTGCTCGAATTACTATGTCTTATGATTAGGAACATGTCTTAAATTTAATAAAAGACATACAATTTGCAATGTTGACAACAACAGATGAAGATGGCAGTCTTCGATCACGTCCAATGGCATATAAACCGTGTGATAGTGATACAAAAAATGAACTATGGTTAGTTAAATAGAAGTCATTAAGAAACACTAAAAATAAATTTTATTTATCATTTTTTTAGGTTCATCACACGGAAAGATTCACCAAAAGTATCTGAAATTAAAAAGCATACACAGGTTAATGTATCATTTAGTAATCCAAATAATGTAGCTTTTGTAAGTATACGTGGTCATGCTGAAGTTGTTCAAGATAAAGACAAAGCTAAAGAATTATGGAATCCATATTTAAAAGCTTGGTAAATTCAAATAGTATATTTGAAAATTTGTTATCCTTTCTCTTTGTTGTAGGTTTCCACAGGAACTTGATGATCCTAATTTAGGCTTACTAAGAGTAATCATAGATGGAGCTGAATATTGGGATTCAGCATCATCATTTGTGGTCCGTGTTGTTGGCTATGTTAAAGCTGCGTTTGGTAATGCATCAACACTTGAAGGCGATAATAAAAAAGTCAATTTTTCATAAACACTATTATAGTTCATAATCCAGTATAGATGTTATTTCGTATCCTAGCACTGAAAAAGATTTATTTGTAATAATAAAAGATGTGTTTTTATTAATTATACGTACGTTTTATTTGTAAAAGTTTGAAATACGTGAATATTTTACTGAAAATTATGCTTGTCTATCAGTAAGTGATAGAATTTATTCTATTAGAAAACAATCTTCATTATGAGCAGATACGTATATCTGAATGACGAATTGTAACAAATACTACTAACATACTATTATCATCAAATATTCATTGATTTTATTTTAATTTTGTAAAACAAAATTTAAAAGAAGTATTTTGAAGTAGATCAGATAAAATTTGCATTCTCCCTACAATGTGCATTTTAAAAGCATTTTTAAGAAAAAAAATTTTCGAAGAAAAACATTTTTCGACCAAAAAATCCTTAAGGGGAACATTTGTCCCGTTTTTTCACAGAATTTTTTTTCTTCGAAACTATTTTGTGTTGTATATCATTTGACGCAGTTTAATAAGCTCATTTCGAACATATTATTTTTGTCAAATTAAAAATTTTTTCAAATCTTGAAAAATCTACTGTTTAGTCCAGGAACGTTTGCGCTAACAAGAATTAGAGGCAATAGAGAGAACAGCATTCTGGCAAAATTCGAAAAAGCTTGCAGATTGGATATTAGTGAATTAATCATTTTATGGGATTATCCGTTTGAATGAAACTAGAAAAAATTATTATTTTTTTTTTTCGAAACAAAACATTCAAAATTCAAAATTATTTTTTTACCATGGTAAGGATCTTGATTTGGAGATTCAGAAAATGTACGTGGATCTGTTGTTGAACAGTTTAATTTTGTCAAATATGAATTTTCTCAGTGACATTATGATTTTCAGACAACGACTCTTTTTCAACTTCTTTGAAAACTAACAAAGTTATGTATATCGTTCCATAGACTATATTTCAAAGTACATTTTCCTGCATATAAATCTTGTCAAACTTTGATTTTCATTTTTAGTCAAATATGCGCTTAGATGCACATTGTGCTCTCTTTCTCCTCATAGACATGACAGACATAACCGCAAGACCGAAGTCCACTACGAGATTAGTATGATAGTTGTCCGTGACTTTTGTTTTCGCACTCACTGCAATGTATTGCAATTAATATCTTTCATTGTTGGCATGCATTAATAATAAGTAGGAATTCATAAGCTAAGACATATATGGACTAGTTTTTTTTTTTTAAGTGTGAGCAGCTCTATTGTGTTTCACATTTTAATTTCACAGAGATTATGCTAACAGCTTGTCTTGCCTATAGATCAAACAAAGAATGATTGAGAATTATTTGAAAACGATATTTAATGTGATTGAATGTTTGTTGAATTAGAAAGGAGAAGTGAAGTCTTTTCACTAAGACAACTCCGCGAAAAGTTCATTTTTTCGAAAAAAATCGAAATTAAATTATTATCATAGGAAGATGCAGCGAAATTTCCTCTTTCAAAAAGAAATTTTGATCCTACTACCGTGTTTTCTCAGAAATTTTCGTGTTGTCTTTTTTTTACAAAGTTTTTTCGTTTTGGAAAGGTTGGCTTTTTGTTTGCATCCGCCTTGAATGAACATTCTTATATAATTTAAGCATGGCAGCCGACATTAGCTTATGTAATCTGTTACGTGATTTTCAAAGTTTCACTTAAATATATGATGAATATTCGATTTTCATTTTTCTTCTGGATTTAAATGAAAAAGCACATGCCTAAATTTATTTTACCAGTTTTCTTAGTACATGGCTTTCTATCAGAAAAACTGTAACTCCTTCTATCCAGTTCAAGATATAACCAAAATTCTTTTTCTTGTGTTTTGAAGATCTAAACAGGTGCAAATCTTTATTTGACCAAACTTTTTATAGTTTATTTCTGCGTTGAGAAAAGCGAGATTTCGTGTCGTAAAGTGACAGTTTTTATTTGCTTATTTTAACATCATACGTACTAAAGTGATCATCAAAAAAAGAATGAAAGCCAACTTCAAAATTCAATTCGAACAAAAATTGCACACAGATATTGACTTTTATTTGAGACTACACCGAGCCTTTTATCTATTGTAGTGGCAAATTTATTTGAATTTTCCTAAAGGACACGGAAGGACTATTAAAAGCCAGAAATTCGCTCCAATTTGATGTATAGGGCCAAAATTGTTGCCACAGATGTTTTTCATTAGGATCACAAATTTGTGAAAATTTCAACTCAAATAGACCATTAAAAGTGATGCATCTATCGTGAGTGAGGCCTTTAGAAGTCTTTCATATTGAAAATCCACTAATTGTTGAAGATGTGTTACTAGTGATTGTTAGCAATTTATTATTTTGATTCACTAAAGTAAGAAAGGAAATAATTCATAACTCTCCTTTCCTCAAGCATAAAAGGCAATAGCCTTCTAGTATGAAAATCTATGTCGCTCTTTCCAAAGTTAATTTTCTATTCCTGAATAGTTTTTTACTAATATCACGCCAGAACATCAAGAATCTTTAAAAAATTGTACTGATGTTCAGCGATGTGTGCTCAGGAAAGAAGTGTCGGAAAATCAGGATTTTTCCTATGAGAAAAATATTTTATAACAGGAAAAGAAAATGATTTTAAGTTAAAAACAAATGATATTTTAATCAGAAATGGGGTTTTTAGGTACTAAAATCCAAAATGAACCTGTTTGATTTTTGAAAAAAGTTTTGAAAAATTCATAATATTCTATTACGATTTGTGAATGGGGTGTAGGGTTCACTTAAATCAATTAGAATACCTAAAAATATACTGGAAGCAATTTATTTGCGTTAGTAGTTTTTATGGTTCTATACTTGTTACTTTTTTCTTCGCTTAAAAGTTAAGAATTTATAAAAAGAGCTACATCAGATTCCGCACAGTTTCGTATGATCGTTCAAACATAAGAAAATAATCAAATATAGAAAAGAAATCCCTAAATCGAATTTGTAACAGACTAATAAGTTAGTTTTGATTCTTATTTGACAAATATCTTCCAAAAACGCATCGTAATAATGTACTGAAAGTTTTATCATAGGCTTTTCACTATTGTCTCAACATATCCTGAAAACTCCTTTAGATTCTATTGTATCCAACTCAAATTAGTTTTGAGTAAGTCTTAAATAAAAAAAAAAGCTTGTTAGCACAGCCCTTTTGAGACTGAACTATGGAACTTACAAATCTTCTTCAGCTTCGTTGTATTAATCCGAAGTACAGAACGTTTAAAATCAAGAATTTTTTCATTTTCTGCCGGGTATCCTTACTTTTTTTTCTTCATTGTTGCTATTCGCTCGTTATTTTTCATTTTCATAATTATTTTTTCTTAGTTTAATATTTTTAATATTATAAGCATTGAGTTAAATGGCAAATAAAACTGTTAAATATATCCATTATTTAATGCTGGTTGCTAAAGTCTGTAATGGAAGTGTCTGTATTGACGGAAGTGCCGGTAATCGGAGGATGGTGTCTGTAATAGAGAATATCTGTAATGGAGAGATGTTTGTAATAGGGACTTCTGTTGCTAAGTGTCTGTAATGAAAAGGGTAGGAGAAGCCGTGAAGCTTGAACTTAAAACTTACACTCACTAACTTCTTCGAAAATATATGTGATTTCCACAAAAACGCAGTAAATTTTAGACAACAAAAATCGCATAGCTTTGAAAAAGAGAAAAAACAACAAGTCAATACAAAGTCAGTTCTACTGTGAATTTATGTAGATATTATTACCTATATCTTCTCTAACTAAACTTAAATCATATGATGAACTAGTTACCAACTTTCAAATATGAGACAGATCGAATCTGTTTGTTATCTTTAAATATAATTGCAGGCAGGTTACTTGAATCATCTACGATTTTCAGAATATCATGAAACTGGTCTTCCGATAGATACTAGAATAATAATTGACAGATAAAATCAAGTACGAACGAAAGTAAAAAAAAATTACCACTCCGTTTTTAAATAGAATATAACTTAATGGTAAAAAATGATTTTTTAACCAAAACGTAGCATGAGGACATTCTTGAAATACATGTCCATGTCGCAAATCACTCGAAAACCATCGATAAACCGTGAGTAATTGTTTAGGGAATCGCAGTTGTTCTGCCCCGGTTTTTTTATATTGCAATACATGAATATTTTTAAACTCTCAGAAAAATGTTGGATTTCGCTCGAACTTGTCCCTCATATTCATTGTGCACGTCTTTGAGCTGCCGGCACCAGCGGAATCTGTTCTTCTCGATTTGTGTTTCCAATTTAATAACAAAATCTATTATGATGATTCATAGTCTGCTAAATCGAAGACAAAAATGCACTTTGATATACACACCAGAATTTCGAGTCTATATCATCTTTTATTCTAGTCATTGATATCTCTCTACTCTGAATATTGCAAAAACTTTCATCAAATCATTTTCGAGGAACCACAAAAAAGGGAGAGGAACTCCCTTAGGAATAAGGAGAATATCCTATATTTCGGCTATCTTGTGGTATAGAATGCTTTCCCAGGATATTTTCTGTAGACTGATATTTTTCCTACAATTACTACTAGCTGTTGCCCGAAACAGAAGGTCAGCTTTACTCATAAGTTTGTACTTAATTAGGTAAGCTTCCTGTATATACTTACTGACCACATACCACTCACAGAGGCCATTTTTTGTGTGCTAACTCCGCAGACAGTTTGTTATTGGACGGGTGATGCGAGACTAGTCGCCGTTAGTGACTTGTTCATGGTCGTTCTATATCTGATGGCCTCTAAATTCGAACGCAGTACCATATGGATATGTGTGAAACATTTCAACCAATCAGATATAGCTACCTCACTTACGACTAACATCCCTCTTACTTTTATGGCGGTTTTTAAAAACGGCTTATGAGAAAAGGCGACTATAAATTTCAGTGTAATTTTTGACTATAGAATGGAATATATGTAGGTTTGTGAAGAAAGACTTCCTCTATTCAATGGTATATATATATTATCAAATTCTGTTGCGTACTGTGGTAGAAACTTGAATTGAAAAAATCATGCATGTTACATTTTTTTAAGGAATACTCGTATTCTATAATCTAAATCATATTGAACCAACACAGAACCTAATCCAATCATTTATATACCGTTCGACAGCCCATATTATCTACTTTCATAATCTATGTCAATCTTTTCTATACTTGAGTTATAATGTGTCGTATAATAGTTTGACAAAAAAAATAATTCTGTATGTTTTTGATCATGTCACTTGAAAACAACATTTATAGTTTCATATTTAGAATACTGAAAAATATATTATAACTATACTAAATTGTAGAGATTTGTTTGCTTTACAAAATAATATGTAGAATACCTCTGCTCGATTTTATTTAGTACAATTATTAGTACTTTACTAATGCATAATAATATAAAAATTGCATATATCACATACAGTCAGAGTGTTTTAGAATTTATTTTATTGTCAATGCTTGAATGATTCCTATTACAAATCTGAACACTACACAGAGAAACCTCTTCAATAAAGATCCCAACGAGGGAACATATTCAGTTGCCGGACACTGTTCAAGCCCATATTTTGGCTACGAGTAGAACTCAGTGAGACTAAGAAAACTAAAAGAGTTCGGGTCCATGGCATTTTTCTGCCTGAGATATCGAGTTTATAGTGAATTATCTCTATAGCACCCTACTTTTGTAGCAAAGCTATACTTTCGAGAAGTGTTTGTGTGTAGTCATCGGATTTGTAATAGGAATTATTCAAGCATTGACAATAAAATAAATTCTAAAACACTCTGATTGTATGTGATATATGCAATTTTTATATTATTATGCATTAGTAAAGTACTAATAATTGTACTAAATAAAATCGAGCAGAGGTATTCTACATATTATTTTGTAAAGCAAACAAATCTCTACAATTTAGTATAGTTATAATATATTTTTCAGAATTCTAAATATGAAACTATAAATGTTGTTTTCAAGTGACATGATCAAAAACATACAGAATTATTTTTTTTTGTCAAACTATTATACGACACATTATAACTCAAGTATAGAAAAGATTGACATAGATTATGAAAGTAGATAATATGGGCTATCGAGCGGTAGGTAAATGATTGGATTAGGTTCTGTGTTGGTTCAATATGATTTAGATTATAGAATACGAGTATTCCTTAAAATAATGTAACATGCATGATTTTTTCAATTCAAGTTTCTACCACAGTACGCAACAGAATTTGATAATATATATACCATTGAATAGAGGAGGTCTTTCTTCACAAACCTATATATATCTCGCTCTATAGTCAAATCTTTATAGTCGTCTTTGAAATTTTCAGAGCAGATAGATCTTGTTGAGCACAACAAAAGTTGTCATACACTTAAAATTGAAGGATGCTGTCTTCTATGAGATACTCAGATTCTAATTGCTAAAAGTGATCTCACTTTTTGCCTCCGCTTTTTTAAGATGGTGCATTCTATGGAACTGAACATTTTTTTTGCAGGTACTACACACTGTTTACAGCGGGTATTTTTCTTCGTTTCTCTTTAGTTTTTGTCCTTCGAAAAAAAAAAGTCAAAGTATCCAGCGTAACGTAAAAAGACGTATGTTTTCTGTTGAATCGAGCTGTTTTTGCAAGAGCCTCCGAAAATCATGAGGACAATATTTTTTGCAACAAAAAATATATCCATATAAACAGTGTCAAGAATACGTAATAAAAGCTCGATCTTGGTAGCACGTAGCAGGTTAGAGAAACGGGAAATGGAGGAGGCGTTTCTGCGCTTTTCTTCATGAGAAGTCTTTTGAGAAAAGGGCTAAACAAATGTACAAGTTTTTCTCTTTTCGTTATGTAAACCTGATGTCTTCTTGAATTGTTTAGAGTTAAAAGACAATCAGTGGGCGAAAGAGTTGAACTTCATATGTAGATACTACTTGAAACAATAGAGTGACCACAAATAGCAAACAAAAGTGAAAAAACAAAATCTTTGAAGACGAAAAAGGGCAATATCCTTAACAAAAGCCTTTTCACGAAAATTTCCTGAAACGCTTGTTTTTCATATTGCACCGCATTGCATTTTCTGCAAGGTTGACTCTTTTGGAAAGGTAGAATAAAAGAATATGGAATGGTTGTGATTCTACATTATTACTCAGAAACTGGCGTCCCTAGTCAACTCTCCCTTGCAGAATCGCCTATAGAATCTTAAAGTAGCAAAATTCTTGGTAAATCCCCACAGAGTCATCAGAATAATGCCCAGTAAATTGCTAAAATACAGGAACTCTCCAGAGACTTACTGATGAACTCCTGACCAATTCCTAGTTTTTTGAGAGTTAAGAGAAAGTTTAAAGCTTCCTACAGAATTATTTTTCTCGTGATCTTATTGCACGAAATGCATAAACATTTTACATATATTCTAAATTGCATCTGCTCATTAATCGAAGCTATAGTCAAATAATTGATTGTTCAAACATTAGTTTGTTACAAAGACAATATAGTAATTAAAGAATACATAGTAGATGATTATAGTTTTAATATAAGAAATCAGAATAAAGATTATATTCGTTGATTCAAATCAGTCCTAATTACAAACATCAAAGACAGTTGCCAATTCGAAAGATTTAGTTCTTTTTTTCTTAATACAGATCTCACTAACAATTACGTGGTAGGTGTTATTCTAAGATGTAAATTTTCTTCTTTTTAGGTAGATCAATCTAAACACCAAGTGATATGCTAAGTATTATTTTACATATAAGATCTGATCAAATTTATTTAGATCAATCGAAAAACCAATTACAATCGTAAGAATAGATTACAGAAAACCAACACTATTTCTATTAATTAAATTAATTTCAACAACGATTCGAAGACAAGTGTTCATTTATAAAAACTGTTTATCTTCTTTTCTATTCAAGTTAATCCCAAAAGCAAATATAATGGTACGTATACTTTGAAAAACCAATTCTGTATATTTTTTTATGAGCTTAAAAACATCAATAAATGTAATGTAAAGTATGATGTGACGAAATGAACTGTATTTTTTTTTATGTAGATCAATCTCAAGAATAAATGCAATAGTAAATATTTTCTGTAAAAGTCAAATGTATTTTGTTTTATGTAGATGAATAGTAGCAATAATTACAACGATGGATATTTATAAAATTTAACTATATCTTTTTTAATTTGAGTTAATCTTACGAAAAACTGCAACAGTACGTATTATTGAAATAAATCACATCGAATTTTGATATTTACAGAAGGAAAGACGAGAAGAAAGTCATCATTCGCTCACGGATGGGTAGTACATGAAGATTCAATGATTAAGACATAATATTCGATTAAAGCGATGATAGTTCTCATCGTAGATTTGTGAGAAATCTCAAATAAATTTCTAATGAATCGTGGAAAGTTCCTGTCCGGATTCCTCGATGAATTTTTCAAGGGCTTTTAGGAGGCTCTTCTAATGAGAGATTATTGAGAGTAACAGTCCATACTATAGACACATCTTGCGAAGAGTAGCTTAATAGTAGCCAATCTCAGCTGTTCACTTCATTAACAATTTTGGAACGCTTTCGACACGATTAAAACAATCGTGATGATACTAAAACAACACTGTATGAGTTTAATGATTCTCTTATAGTACAGAAAAATCCGTTGAATACTCATTACAGAAAAGACCATGCAAAAAGATTGTACTTTTAAAACATGCATTTCTTCAATGTGCCTCTGCTAAATCTTCTTTCTCCACGACCAAGCTAAAAGTGCGATGTAACGACGTTATTATATGACTCAAGGCTACGTATTGTGCTGCATACATATACAAGACGCTTTAGGTAGGATTGTTTTCTATGCATGCATCCGTATACCTCAATAATATAAGTAGCACATATTCATGAGCTACTGCTTTTCTTTCCTACACAACAAAAATACCCATTTTTTGCTTGTTCTGTCTCACGTCGATGAAAAAATCCTCGTTTAAGGTAAAAAACACAAACAAATGGTTGGAAAAATGTGCCTTCTACCAAGGCTACCTTTGTTTTTATTTCCAACTATCGCAAACCATACACAAATATCGACACTGCACTAGCAATGGTTTGCCTTCTAGATGACTTGATCCTTGTAGAACTGGACTTCATGTGCCTCTTTAACAATTCGGTGAGCATAGTTGTTGCTCATAGTACCTCTACTTGTGACCATCATATGCATGTGATTCCCAGTATCGTTTTCTGTATAAATTACAGGAACAGCTTGAATTTGCGATCTAGAGCCTCTGTAAGTTATCATATTGGTATCCATCTTCGTATCAGTATGGAACACCACTCATCGTAAATAATATAGGCACTGTTAGTCCTGAAAACGTTTTCGATCTCAGTATTAGCAGTGGGCACGGCTTTATTCTCCACCCAGCCCCCACTAGCAGCTCCCGTTCGTGTTCTGATCTCGGTGTCAATACGGGATACACCTTCAGCATTAACTATAGGGCCACTATGAATCCTCGCAACGAATGCGATCTCGGCATCAATAGCAAAGACAGCTTTATTGTCAAACATATCGTCATTGCCAGCTCTCGTCCTTTTCGCGACTCCGGTACCATTGTCGGGTGCGCCTTTAATGTAAACCATAGGGCCACAATGAGTGTTCCTAATGGTTCCAATCTCGGTATCGATGGTGAGTACACCACTTTATTCTCGATCTTATCGCTACTGACAGCTCTTGTGCTTGTTCCGATTTCGGCATCCAGACGGGATAGGTCGAATATAAATCGTAGAGCCAATAAGAGTCCTCGAAATGATTCCAATCTCTGTATCACTTCTGGCGAGTACTTTATATTCGATCTAACCATCACTCTATCAGCTCTCATTTCTGGCCTATTTCGACATCGATACAGAATACACCTCGAATACAAATTATAGAACCATTTGGAGCCCTCATCATTGTTCTGATCTCGGTCTCAATAGCGAAGATGGCCTTATTGTCGACCATATCGCCACTACCGGCTTTCGTCCCTTTCACGACTCCAGTGTTATTGCGGGATGTTCCTTTAGTGTGAATCATATGACCACAAAGAATCTTCGTAATAGCTCCAAGTTCAGTATCAAGGGTGGACACGGCATTCTTCTTGATTCTTTTTCCACTAGTAGCTGTCGTTCCTGGCTCGGTTCCGGTGTCAATATGGCATCCTCACTCTATGTAAGTCATATAGGCCGTATAGCTTCTGGTAACGATTCCGATGTCAGTATCAACAGTGAACACGGCTTTATTCTCGACTGTGCCGCCACTAATAGCTCTTATCTTTAGCTAGCTTTCACTATGAATACAGGATACTCACTCAGTGTAAGTCATGTAACCGTTATGAATCTTCATAACAATTACGATCTCGGTAGCAATGGAGGACAGAGCATCATTTTCTACTTTAGGCTCACTAACAGTTCTAGTTCCTCTTCGGATTCCAGTACCAGTGCGATATGCGCCTTGAATATAAATCATAGAGCCACTTGGAGTCTTTGTCACAGTTCTAATTTCAGTGTCAATAGCGAAGACGGCTGTATTCTCGTCCCTGCCCCAAGTCTGGTATCAATGCCGGAAACGCCTTGACTATAAGTGATATCACCACAAGCAGTCATCAGTGAAGCTTTCGATGTCGCTATCACTGTCGGGCACAGCTCTATTCTTGCCATTGTCCCGATTCGGGTATCAATGAGAGATACCCGTTGAATTTAAGCCATACGGCCACTATGAGTCCTTGTCATGATTTCACTGTAAGTATGAATGATGGAGATAGTCTTATTCTGGAATCTATTGGCACCAGTAACTCTTGTTCCTGATCGAAATTCGGTATCAACGCCAGATACGTCTTGAAAACGAACCATCGAGCGACTGTGAGTCCTCATAGTGGTTCTGATCTTGGTATCAACGGCGGACATTGCATTATTCTTGACTCTGCAGCCACAACAGCTGTCATCCCTGGCTTGATTCAGCTATGAATACGGGATGGCCACTCAATGTAAGTGATATAGCCACTATGAGTGCTCGTAACGACTCCTATCTCGATGTTAATGGGAGATACGGGTGAGTTATCTATTACACGGCCACTATCAGCTCTTGTCCCTCTTACGACTTCGAATTAATGTGGAATACATCTTGAATATAAGTCAGAGGACCACTACGAGTCATCGTAATGTTTTCGATTTCAGCATTAGTTGTGAACGTGACTTTATTCTGAACCTTACGGTTGCTATCAGCTCTTGATAGCTTTCGATGAAATTCAAAAGATACATTGAGCCAAAGTTTTGTAGATATGTACTTTTGTATTAGATTGGAAAACAGTTTTACCTTGATTAATTCGCATATCTTTGCTGTAGTTCCATACAAAACTATTTGTTGAGAATATTTGAATCGCATAAAAATGATGATTTAATGCAAAAAAAAAAAAGTTCTAAAAAGCAAAAAGTGTGATATTTATTGTGATAAAATACAGAAAGAAAAAGTTGAAAAAAAAAATCAATAAAGTATTAAGTAACTAATTGCTAATAAAACCTTCACCATGGGTTAGTAATCTTTTGTAAATTTACGTTGCTGAATTAAAAATTTCATGTCGCAGATGCTTAGTGTTATAAAAAAAAAGATGCTCTAAGCTCACTTGAAGCCTGAGTTAGCAAATTTTCAAATGCTGAAAAGTCTTATGAAAAGTAAAAATGACATAAATGCTCTTCAAGTTTAGATTGCATTCATACAGCATCAAAAGTTTATAAGAATAAAAAGTTCTGTAATGGTATATGAAGAAATTAAACGAGAGCATGTAATGTTCAAAGTCACATGGCCAATGTTGCGTACAGTTTTAATAGGATCGCGTCTACTTATACTATGTTCACCTTCGTTGTCAGCTCAATGATTATTCTTTAGCATGACACCTCATCATTGACTGCATATTGTATGAATAGCCACAGCAACATTAGTGTTCAAATTTAATACTTTGTTTCAAGTAAGCTATTGTGAGGATTATTTAGTTGAAAATCATCTAGAAACTAAATGTTCTTAACAAGTATCCTGTTCAATACATAGTCAACATTTAGAAATAAAACTATTTGTTGTGTTTTCATTACCAATTAGATGGTAAATGAACATCAGCAACAATCTTTTCTCTCATGTATATCCTTAATTGTGAGGCAAAACTTCTGTTTTTATTATGAGGAAACAAATTATCGCAAAAATGAATAATCCTAAATATAATTCCATTCAAGTGTAACAATCATCTGTAATCAATCATGGTTTGTTATTTATCAAGAACAACTCATATACTAGGCGAATATTTTTAAAAAAATATCTATTCATGATACTTCTTTAGCACAAAGTGTAGTAGATTCTTTATCCAGCGAACAATGCATACGTCAAAAGTGACTAGTTTCAAGGAGATCTCTCTTCAAATATGTAACTCATCGAGAATGCAATACAAAAGTTCATTAGTTAGTGTTTGATCACAAAATCTATGAATCAATGTAAGAATAGCTTTGTTCCAATATAATAAGGACTTTGAAGCGGGATACGTCTTTGGATCATGTCATCGAATATCATTTTACAAAAGAATCATTCTAATTTTGAGCTGTCTATTCATATATATGATTCACATCGCATAAAAAATATAAAGACACATCCTACGATGAAAGTCTACCAAAAAAACACACACAGCTATAACAATAGATCCATTCATTTTCGCACATGTCTACACCAAAAAATAATTATAAGTATCTTCTTATAGGATCACAATGCAAGTAAATCTGTTGAAGGAAGGCTGCATTCAATTATTTTACTCTCTAGCAATTGATGAGAGTAAAGAGCAAGATTGAACAGCACATAGCGTATGAATTATTCAAACGAAAATCGTGTTCAATTATTTCATTCTAAAGCGATCACTAATGTCAAACACACATGATTGAACAACGTGGCAAACGAATTAGCTCAATTAAACGCGAGTCCATTTATTGTATTCCGATAAAGTCGCTAATAGCAGCACATATGATTGAATAGCACATGGCATATGCACTATACTAAGCAAGTGCAAGTTCATTTATGTTATTATTAAGCAACTAGTGACAATAAAACTCATCATTCAATATGGCATGGCTAATGAATTAGATGGAACAAGGTTCTGTTCAGATGAGTTTCACAATAAAGTCAAGAATTAGCTTATTTTACATTAATGATGATGTTTGAAATAATGAATTAGCGAGACAGTGATCCGATTCAAATAATTTGATGAGCTATTCTGAAAATCAACACCTCGTGATATACTAAGGGGAACACAAAGATGAAATAGTTCCATTGTTATTGCGAGTAATGTACTGATCAAGTACATAACTCAATTCTACATGAATTGTTATCCTAGATTTCATGACTGATGATGAAATCAATAGTGAACCAGTCCAATCATGAATCCATTCAATTATTCTTCTATCTTCTTGAAAAGCTCACAGTTTTTGATGTTCAAGCATTGCATTTCGAGTGTACAAATCCAAATAGGATACTGTTCAAGTACTTCACTCATTTTAGAATAGATCATCAGTATATGCTATCTGTTAGGGTATGCATGGCATATGAATTATTTTCAGTATGAGCCTGTTAAACTATGTTATTAAATTTAGATTAGCTTCTTAAATCAAGTAAGATAATGCGATACGACAAGGTAAGTAATTAACACCAACAACTGTTCTTTTCAAGTATATCACTCACTTTGAAGCCACGTATGTCAGTGTCATCATTTCAACACAGATCACTTGACAAATGATTCATTCTAAGTACAACTTCATTCAAATAGATCACTCACTTTGTTTCGAAATGTGTCACTGTGTCACATTATAAAAGACTTATTGACAAATGAATCGTTCTAAAAAGAATTTCATGCAAGTGTATCGTTCACTTCAAAGCCAGGTATATTTTCCGATTCCATCAGCAAAGATCTCTTGATAAATGAATGATCATCAGGAGGATTAAATTCAAGTATATTGCTCGATTCGAAGTCAAGAGAGTTATACGATCACATCAGCAAAGATATCTTGACAAATAAATTGTTATAACGAGGGTTAGATTAAATTAAATCACTCACTTCTAGACACAATGTGTCAATCGATCCCGCCAGAAAATGTTACTTAACAAGTGAATTGTTATAATTAGGGTTATATTCAAGTACATTCCTCGATTTGAAGCTAAGTGTGTTGTTCGAGCACATCAGCAAAGACCTCTTGACAAACGAATTGTTATAAAGAGGGTTCTATTCAAGTACATTTCTCGATTTGAAGCTAAGTGTGTTATTAGAACACATCAGCAAAGATCTCTTGACAAACAAATTGTTATAACCAAGGTTAGATTCAATTAAATTACTCACTTCTAGGCGAAATGTGTCAGTCGATCGTATGAGCAAAGATCTTTTGATAAATGAATTGTTATCAGTACGATTGTATTAAAGTATATTGCTTGCTTTGAAATAAAGTTTGTCAATTAAGCTTATCTGTGGAGACCTCTTGGCAAATGAACTTTTATAACCAGAGTTACATTCAATTATATCGCTTACTTCGAAGTAAGATGTCTCAATCGATTATACTAGCAAAGGTTTCTTAACAAATGAATTGTTATCAGTAGGGCTCGTTTCAAGTATATCGATCAGTTGGAAGCTAAGTATGTCATTCGATAACATCCCTACAGATCTCTTAATAAATGAATGTTTGTAAGTACTGTTCCGTTCAAGTATATGGACTGAAAGCCAACAGAATTTATATTTTGCTTAGAACATCAAGATACCTGTTTCATGATTAGTATGAACAACGACTTCGTTCACAAATACCACTGTTAACTAAACTACTAGACATTTTACACACTTGTGAAAGATATATGATAAATGGATCAGTCTGAAAATTATTCTGTTCAAATATATCATTCAGATCGAAGTGAAACATATCACTCGATAACATCAGCAAAGATCTCTTCATAGTTCAATTTTTCTAATCAGGGTTCCATTCAACTATGTTGCTCAGTTCGAAGCCAACTACGTTATTTCATCATGCCAGCGAAGATCTCGTGTCAAAAGAATCGTTATTACTAGCGATTCATACGAATATATCATTCGCTTCGAAATGAAATATATTAGCACACAAATATAGGGTAATGTACGAGGTAAATAATTGTTGCTAACAAAGCCATTGTACAAATATGACTTTCACTTATAACAAAGTTCACATGAAATCAGATGATTCAAAGATAAAAAATAAATGAATGCCTCAAACTAACATTGTATTCAAATATGTTACTCACTTCAAAACGAAGTTTATCAATCTATCATATTAGCAAGCATTTCTTGATAAATGTATCGCTATAAGCAGGATTCTATTCAAGTATATCGCTTACTTTGTAGTAAAGTTTATCAATCTAATCATGTCAGGAAAGGTCTGCTAACAAATGAATTGCTATCAGTAAGGTTTCATTCAAGTATATCGATCTATTCAAAACAAAGTATGTTCCTAGATTACATCAGCGACAATATTTTGACAAATGAATCGTCCTAACGAGAATTTTATTCAAGTATATTGCTCAATCCGAAGCTAAGTGTATTACTCAATCATATTAACAAAAATTTCTTGACAAATAAATTGTTATAACCAGGATTCTATTCAAATATATCATGCACGTTGAAGTAAATTCTGTCAAATGATCATATCAACAAAGATCTTTTGACCAATGAATTGTTATAACTAAGGTTCGATTCATATGTATAGCTCAGTTTGAATAGATGTGTCTCACTTGATCATATCAGCTAAGATCTCGTGACAAATAAATTGTTATAACCAGCATTCTATTCAAGTGTATCGTTCAATTCGAATCTAAATGTGTCATTTGATCTCATCAGAAAAGATCTTTTGGCAACTGAATGGTTATGAATAGGATTCAATTTAAGTATTTCGCTTACATCAAAGCGAATTGTTTCATTCGATCACATCAATAAAGATCTTTTCACAGCTGATTTCTTATAACCAGTGTTCCATTCAAGTATATTGTTCATTTTGAAACGACGTATACCATCTGATCACATCAGAAAAAAGTCTCTCAATAAATGACTTTGTATAAGTAGAGTTCTATTTAAGTATATCGCTCACTTTGCACTGAAAGGTATCAGTTGATCATATCTAAAAAGATCTCTTGATTTATGAATTATGCTAAAGACGATTTTGTTGAAGTACATCGCTCATTTTGAAGTAAAGCTTGTCACTGTATCACATCGTCCAAGTACTGTTGACATATGAATCAAACTAAACACGATGATTTTGTTCGAATATCTGGCTTGGCTTAAACAGTCATTTTGGAAGAAAACCGAATTCGTTGAAAATTTGCTAACTAAATAGTCACTACAATAGCTCTGTTCAAGTATTAGTTAGATGACATCAGTATGATATGACCTAAAGTGCACTTAACGAAAGTAGAGAACATGAATGACATGAAGTAATAATTCATCCAGATATCACCTAATGTGCGAGTGAAATTTAAATGAAGCCTCTTTCGATGAACGACCTTAAAATATTTGGATATTTTAAAGTAAATGTCGGTTTAACTACATGAATGACTGTTAATAAAACATCACAGCTGTTGTTTTAAATAATGATGATATCATGCATGCACAATCAGAACAAAGATGCTATTCAACTATTTAAAATACTCTGAAGTGATCGTTCGATATTAATTGATCGACAAAAGTCAACGTTTTACTTGGAGCTGCTATATTTGGTCTCCTGTTATTAGCTAAATGAATATGATGAGTTATAATTGAATTAAAAAATCTTTTAGAGAATAGAGTATCTTCCTACTGCAATGATAAATCGATTTAAGTCCACTTTTGTATTTTATATAGAAGACTGTAACCATTTTCAAAATGCAATATAGACAAGATTTAGAATTTGGAAAAATACAGTTTGAATTTATGGATCTATTCTCGTAAATGAACAAGGACACTTCGTACTGTGTGATGCTTGCTTGTAAATAATGAATATGGAGTCTGAACTTCGTTGTTTCCAGTTTATATTTATTCAGTCATGTGTTTCCAAGTAAGCAAAAAAAGATATTCCTTGTTCTATTTTTTTATTGTTGAACTTTTTCGCATTTATCTATCACTCCTGAGTGAACCTGCTCTAATTAAAATGCATTTTTCCTTTAGCACGATTATCTCCTCAGAAAATCGTCAGACAATTGCGATTGATGAAGTTCTACATAAGTGCTTCAACTTTGTTGACCAATATTTTCAATTACAAGTTGTTTTACTAGAGTGATCTATTTCATTAGTTCGTAATTTGCATAAAATCCTACTAGAAAAGTAAGTGTCCCTTCAATCAATATACCGCTTTGAACTTTAAAAGAAAACTAAACACGATCGAGAAACTGCATCCACTTTATTTTCTCTTGAATGTGCATGATGATATAAAGTTCGCTTCGTAACACAACAGTTCTCCATTGCTCAAGACATTTGAAGTACAACTTTCATATTTTTTTTACGATCTTTATGTGTGTCAAGAGCAAAGATTTTCAAACATTCAAAACTTTTTTCATTAAGTGAACGTAGGAAGCAGTAAATAACAATGCAGCCTATTACCTACGGCTTGTAGTAATTATGGGTCTTCGAGTAGCTGCTGGTTGAACTCAAAAGTATCATCAATCAAAATTTTAATATTGTGCTTAATAGTAAAGTGGAAAACAGAGAAGTTCGAGGATTCAAGACTTCAAGAGACTTCAACCACATAGGCTTCCAATTTTGAAGAAACTTCAGAAGGCATAAAAGATCCTCTAAAGACTTCATGATACTTCCCAACACTTCATAAGAGTTTACTAGACATTAGAATCTCAAAAGACTTCAAAAACTTATGAAACTTCAAGAAATTTCATCGAACTTCACAACTGAATTCTCTGCTCTTTCTTAGTCGAGAAGACTTCATTCATATTGGAAAAGATGATTGAACCTTCAAGACAAGATTTTGACATGATACAGGTTCCAAATACAAATGTTACTGTCATAGCACACATTTAACAATAGCGATTGCTATTGAAGTGCTGATAGCTTAAATTAGTGGACGAACCCGGGTAGCACTAGACTCGGTTGAGCCCAATCATATAAGGCACTCACATTGTCTTCCTGTTTCTTTCTGAAGATGGACGTTTTTGCGTTGCAAATTAGAAAAAAGTGGACAAAATCACGTCAAAAGGAAGCTCTCATCGCCAAACCAAAGACGTCAAAATATAAGCTGCTTGTGACTTATACATACCATAGTATTCTCACTTCAAGGTATATTTTATATCTATGAAAAGTATCTATAATTCACACTTTTATCAGACTTAATTCTTTTCTTCTTTCGTGATCATCGAATAGAGCTCATTAACTTGCATAAGGAGATAATTTTCAAAATTGAAAAAAAAAACAATTTTACGAAAATTGTCAGATACAATTAATTTCAAATACAACGGAAAAACATCGAAATCCTTGATTTCCACAAAATTGTTTTTTGTTCAAGATTGAAATATACTGTTTCTAATAAAGCTCAATAATGTCTTAAAATCATTAAGATAAAGGGAAAAGGCATTTTATTGAAAACATCAAATGTGTACACAATGAATAAATTGCAAATAATTTAAACTTCGAATACTTCGGTCTGTACACTCCATTAGCAGTTCATATCTAAAATCTGTTCGTTACCTAGTGAGTCATTTATCTTGAAACGAATGTGTCTCGTCTTTTTAACTAATAACATGAACACCCCCACTATGAGCATAGAACTCTACTTGATGCTACAGCACAATTCTGAAGTCGAGTTCTCTTCTACACAAATCCTGCATAAACAGATACCACTAGCGTGTCTGACTCTGGTATCTTTTTTTTTCCTGCAGCTTTTCAAGTGATATTTTAACAAAAAAGGTAGATGTCAATATTACTGCTCTCAAAAAAAAATAAGGTACCATACGGAACCAAAAATGGTTTCGTGTGCAGTACGAAACTTAAAAAAAAGTTCCGAGCGCGGTACAGAACTTAAAAAGAGTTTCGCACATAGTACGGAACTTTAAAAAGGTTTCGAATTTTGCAACGAAAACGAAACCTTCTTAGGGTTTCGTATGAAACCTTTGAAATCTTAAAAAAAGACTGCTAAAGTTCGGACGATCATTTTGGACGTGTCTTGGGCTTTTACGAAATCTCAGAAAAGGTTTCGCTTTCGCTGCAAAAATGGTTTCGTATGACACCTTATGTTTTTTTCAGAGTGATCACTTTGGCTGTGCAAAGCCATGAAGACTTTCATCAAAATCAGATCCACATACTGGTGCCTAAAACGAACACCTCAAGTCAAACTGACATATCCAAATTCGTCTTGTTCACCCGTCCCTTAACACCTGCCGCAAAAGTTATCGTATGTCTATTTCACACTTCCAAAGTGGTGGTAGACGTCGCAGCGACGAAAACTGACTGAATCTTGGATTTGTTAGCGCATAAAAGATACTTACGAACACATATATTGTTCTGGCAGTTATTACTAAAGCAGTCCGATGATACATTGCAGCCTTGACCGTTGTTACATTTTTTTCC
>CAJNOP010000091.1:120834-202877 GCA_905250075.1 Rotaria sp. Silwood1 | reverse complement strand
TTTCCTACTCGTACACATGGACCTCCACAGTCGCGATCACTTTCACCTTGATTTTGAATACCGTCAAAGCATGAGGGACCTTTAAAAACAAAAGAATATTTAGTTAAAACAGATTTCGAGAAGTTAACCGAAGAAATCGGTTAGACAGAGACTATAGTCATTGAAAAAATTGATATTTTGAGTATCTAAATCGGCGTGGGTGTTCCATCTGAATTCCACCAACTCAATCAGGTATGTGATTATAATCTTCACGTTAAGGAATGCAAAAGCATTTAGAATATATGAGAACACTTTCGTAGTAAATATGTAAGAATGACATGTGTTTCATCATTCTCTTAGAGTGAGATGAATTTTTGTCTGCTATGAAAAAGCCGTTCGGAAAATGCCACTGTATTAACACATTCGCGGTGATACGAGTATTGTTTTTCCATAAACTGTAAAAGGTTCAATTTCTTTACTGAAGACGATTGTAATACTTCAAAGCAGTTTTTATCAATGTTTCTGTTATGAATATCAGCTATGAATAATCCTTTATCAGCGTTAAAAGAATCAGCTCCTTTGGTCAAAATATGGCAGAGATATTCAATTTTTTCTGCGCTGAAGAAAGTTTTGGGCCACTTTTTAGTGGGGCCCACCGGTGGGCCACATCGCCTCGAATGTGTTAACGAAGTTCTCAAAGTATGAGTGATTGTATGAATTTGTTTCTTTTTTTCGCCAAATCAAGTTAGGCTTTTTAATATGTCCTCTGCTACTTTTAGTTTTTTTTGAGGGAGAACCTTCGTGCGGAAGATGCCTTTTCATCTTTAAAGTTCACATATCTTCGCGTGTAGAAAGGAATTACAAAACTTTGTCAATGTATCTTAAAGCAGGTAAAATTTATAGTGTAGAAAGGATATGGTGATGTAAATGTGGTCATATTTACAGAAGGTCAGGATTTTCTTAATTTTTCTTCATTTAGTTTTGTATGTGAAAGATAGGAAAAATATTCTAAATCCAACCTGTTCGCAAGGGAAGTTTAGGATGAGACGTTGGAGAGTTGTCATCGAGTTTTCATGGATTCATGCGCGCAAATAAGATTTTTCAGATTCGTTAACAGGTGTCAATTTTATATATCAAAATTGATATGATCGAGATGCGAACTACACACTTCGTTTGTTTTCTTTGCTGGAGCTATTACTCCGATATCCATCTTATCGTATACTAGATTTTACTCAAAGTATTCGATACATCAAATAATAAATAAATCCTGACGAAAAATCGATGTGGCGTTTCTACAAAATTTGGTACAATGACATTCAGAAGATTTGATTAGCTTCTATTCGTAATGAAGTTATCGGCCTATGGGCTAAAACTTCCGTGCGTGTAGAAAGATATAATTATCGGTGACTACCATTCTGGCGGTCGAGCATCCAGCTTTGGAAAGAAGAACAAGTTATGAATCTATATAAACAGAGAGCTTTGGAACAATCATTTAACATTGTATATTCTATGCGTCGAAAACTCCCTATAAGATGAACATACTTCTGTCGACTCATCCCGAAACTGGCTAAATGTTGAATTTGTTGACACAAAAAGATACTTACGAACACACACATGATTTCTGCAAAGGTTACTAAAACAGTCCGATGGTACATCGCAGCCTTGACCGATGTTACATTTTTTTCCTAATCGTACACATGGACCTCCACAGTCGCGATCAGTTTCACCTTGGTTTTGAATACCATCAAAGCATGAGGCAGCTCCTTTAAAAACAAAAGAATCGTTAGTAAAAAAGGCTTCAGAAGTTCATGAAAGGACTTTTGTAAACAGAAATTATGCTTAAAAAGAGCCATCTTAAGTATCTGCGTCACCATATTTGTTACGTCTCAGTTTCATCATCTAAAGCAACAACGTCATTACGATATTTATGTTTAGGAATGCGAGAATATTTAGATGTGACAACAGGTTTCTAGCAAAGATGTAATGATTTTATACATTCTGCCATTCAGTTTATGTCAGATGAACTTTTGTCTTGAAGACGAGCGTCGTTCGTGGAATACTGTTATCATATCGAACGGCTGTAGCTATGAGTGGTAGAATTAATCTGTGTTGTATTCGAGAGACCAAATTGTTTCTTTTCACATTTCCTATGCTAGAATGAGTGTTTTTGTAAGTCAAACTTCGTTTTGAAGTTGTATTTTCACATGTGAAGATCACACGCTAAGGTGTGTACGGAGAAATTGAAAACTTTTACCAATATGTCCTAAAGCGGGTCACATGCATAGACTGGAAAAGAAATATACTGAGATATATATCTGGACTTTTGTAGCAAGTCGAAGTTTTCTTGATATTTGTTGTCCTCTATTTACTTGTCGAAGATTGCGAAAACATCCCAAATGTCACTTTCTTACAAGAGGAGTTTACAATGCGACGTCAGAGAGTTGCGATGTAATTTTCCTGGATTAATGCCCGGAAATAAGCTTTTCTGAATTGAAGAACAACTATTTGTGTTACTTTTGGAAAGAGATAAGACACAGTTAGAAACCAAACACTATATTTGTTTACTTTCATGCATCTATTGCTCGGAAATTCATTCTATATAATATGCTTGATTTCACTCAAAGTCTTCAATGCAAGAGCTAAATAATAAATTGTGTTGAATAATCGCTGACGTCATTCTAAAAGCTTTGCGGCAGTGACATCCAGCAGGTTTTATTAACTTCTATCCATATAAAAAATATCTGATTCTGGCTAAGAGCTTGAACGTGTTCGCAAAGAAGAAATGTATCATTTCTGGTAAAAAATTGCTGCCATTTGTGTTTGATACGAAATGCCTCCTCAAGCTATTCTTCGAAATACAAAAACGAGAATAGGTGACTACGATTCTATAGGTCAGTTGTCTGATTTTGTAGAAAAAACAAGTTATAAATCAATAGAATAAGAGATCTATCGAACTATCATTTAACACTGTATATTCTGCGAGTCGAAGACGGACTAGAACATGAACTGATTTTTCTCGAGACATGCACAGAGAACACAATAAGTACGACGCTATCGTTCTGTATGGTTCCGAATAAATCCAATCATAAGTTGAAAGAGTTATAAAATATCCAACTGTGACATCAACTTCATAAAGTGTTCATCGAATATCTAGTGAGATATATTAGGGTATATTCAAATGTGCATTCAAGTTCCGAGTACTTTCTATATGAGTGTGGATGTTGATGCCACTCTCTAATTTAGAGTCTGTCAGAGTGTGTTGGACTCGAAACAGTGTGGATTACATCGTTTTTCATGAACATTCTTAATACAGTTGAAAATTACACTATCCTCTACCGCTATCTGTGCATCTATTTATATTAGAACTTTTTCCTCATGATAACTCATGTCATCCAATTCGTCAAGAATTGCATCTGACTGCTATCCAAGCGCTTAGAATCGTTGAGTTCAAAACTGGTGCAAATATTCTAGAATTTTAGTGTCACTGGAACATAAGGCATACTGATTAGGATTCACAAGGAAACCCCAGTGTTCAATGCTTCTCTTGTAATTAGATGCTGAAAGAGTTCTACTGCTCTGCACTTTGAAAAAACACTTTTGATTTCGCAAAACACTCCTACTTTTTTTAGTGACTTTTAACAATTGATTGTTCCTTTTTTGTTTCAAGCAGAATCATATGGTCAGCGCATAGAAATTCGATTGGATCCTACTGCATTATTGTGAACTTCAATATTTTTCAGACACGATCCTATATAAAAGGATACAGCTACTGTACCTTTTGAACATACATCCTATTTTCTCCAGCGATTTTCCAAGCTTTCTTTTTATAGGGGACATTATTACCAATGTTCGTGATGAGTTTTAGTGTGCAAAACCAGGGAAACTCCCATCAAAATCACATCTAGATACTGATGCCTAAAGCTTGCAATTCGAAACACATGTCATATCGTAATCCTTCTCGTTCGGTACCTGTAACTCCTGCAGCAACTGTTGACATATCTCTTATTCACACTTCCAAAGTAGTATTAACCGCCGGCCAAATCAAAACTGAATAAATGTTGGGTTTGTTGACACAAAAAGATACTTACGAACACACACATTGTTTCTGCAACGATTACTAAAACAGTCCGATGATACATTGCAGCCTTGACCGAGGTTACATTTTTTTCCTACTCGTACACATGGACCTCCACAGTCGCGATCACTTTCACCTTGGTTTTGAATACCATCAAAGCATGAGGCAGGTCCTTTAAAAACAAAAGAATCGTTAGTTAAAACAGATATCGAGAAGGTAACTGAATGTCTACATTAGACAGAGAGTATGATCATAGAAGATTTGACAACTTAAATATCTACGTGGTGGTATTTCTTATATCTGAGTTTTATCAACACAATCAGCTATGTCATAATAATCTTTACGTTAAGGAATGCGAAAGTTTTCAGAAGATATAAGAACGCTTTCATAGAAAATGTGTCATAGTGACATGTGTTCTCTCATTCACTTTGAGTGAGGTGAACTTCTAACTCGTATGAAAATATCGTTGATGAAATACAGCCATCATATCAAAATGTTCAAAATGTGAGTGATGATATAAATTTGTCTTTTTTTTCGAGAGTCTCAGTTGTTTTCTTTACATCTGCTTTGCTAGTTAGAGTGTTTTTGAGGATGAAAATTCGTACTGAAGTTGGATTTTCATCTCTAAAGTTCACATGTCTTCGCATCTAGAGAGAAATTACAAAACTCTGTCAATGTATCTTAAAGCGGATAAGATGCATACTCTAGAAAGGATGTGTTGATGTAAGTGTCTTCATATTTGCAGAAGGTCAGAGATTTATTAATTTTTCTTCATTGCTTTTTGCATGTGAAAGATAGCAAAGATATTCTAAACGCAATCTGCTCGCAAGAGAAGTTTAGAATGAGACATTGGAGAGTTGTCATCGAGTTTGCATGAATTCATGCCAGAAAATAAGATTTCTCAGATTCGTTAACAACTGTGAATTTTATTTTTCGATAATGATACGAGGGTATTGGAAGCCAAACACATCATTTGTTTCTTTTCATGCATCTGTTACTCGGAAATTCATCTTTCATATGCATAATTTTACTCAAAGTTTTCGACCCATAAGAAAAATAATTGTGACGAATAGTCGACGATGCGTTCTTAAAAACTTCGCTACAGTGACATTCAAATGGTTTTTATTTGCTTCTATCCATACAAGTAATCTGATGCTTGCTAAGGACTTGGATTTGCTCCAAAAGAAGACATATTTCATTTTTTCAAGGATATTGCTGGCATCTGTGTTTGATACAAAATTTCCAGCAGTGTTAAAAGTCTTCTTTTAGGACAAAACCTATGGGTGCCGATTTCAGTATTGGGTGTGACTGTGCGTGCCCATAAAGAAGACTTCCAGCAAAATGAAACCGATATACTGACATCTAGAGTCTATAACTCAAGACGCAAAGACATGTATATCCATGTTGTTTCTCTTCTCTTAACGTGTGCCGCAACTGTCAACATATCCCTTATTCACACTTCCAAAGTAGTATTAATCGCCGGACGAAGCAAAACTGAATAAATGTTGAGTGTATTGAAACAAAAAGATACTTACGAACACACACATCATCTCTGCAAAGGTTACTAAAACAGTCTGATGATACTTTGCAGCCTTGATCGTTGTTACATTTTTTTCCTATTCGTACACATGGACCTCCACAGTCGACATCACTTTCACCTTGGTTTTGAATACCGTCAAAGCATGAGGGAGCTTTAAAAACAAAAGAATTTTTAGTTAAAAGAAGCATAAGAAGTTCACTGAAGAAATCGCTTAGAGCCTTCTATCAAAATCATATCCACAAACTGACACCTAGACTGTACGCCTCAAGTTTCACAGATATACCCGAATCTATCCTGTTTCCATTTACTGAACATTTACCGCAACAGTTAACATATGTCTTATTCACACTGCCAAAGTACTAGTAGACGTTGCAGACATGAAAACTGAATAAATGTTGAATTTCTTCGCTCAAGAGCATACTTACGAACACAAATATGGTTCCAACAGTTGCCGCATTTGCAATCCCGATGCTCGTTACATCTCTTATGATCGTTGCATCTCTTTCCTTGTGCTGTACATGGACCTCCACAGTCGACATCGGCCTCACCTTGATTTTGTATACCGTCATGGCATGAGGGAGCTTTAAAAACAAAAGAATTTTTAGTTAAAAGAAGCATAAGAAGTTCACTGAAGAAATCGCTTAGAGCCTTCTATCAAAATCATATCCACAAACTGACACCTAGACTCTACGCCGCAAGTTTCACAGATATACCCGAATTCATCCTGTTTCCCTTTACTGAACATTTACTGCAACAGTTAACATATGTCTTATTCACATTGCCAAAGTACTAGTAGACGTTGCAGACATGAAAACTGAATAAATGTTGAATTTCTTCGCCCAAGAGCATACTTACGAACACAAATATGGTCCCAGCAGTTGCCGCATTTACAATCCCGATGCTCGTTACAACTCTTATGATCGTTGCATCTCTTTCCTTGTGCTATGCATGGACCTCCACAGTCGACATCGGCTTCACCTTGATTTTGTATACCGTCAGAGCATGTTGGAGCTTTAAAAAGAAAAGAATCTTTAGTTAGAAGAGATTTGAGAAGGTTACAGAAGAACTTTGTTAGACAAAGATTACATTTTCAGAAAACTTGACATCCTAGATGTTATACATCGCAGTGTTTGTTATATCTCAAATTCATCAAGTCAATCAGGTATGTAATTATAATATATACTTTTTCGAGTACAGCATTATTTAGATATTGAAATGGTGTCAAAAAATTGAGATGTTTGTATTGTAAGTTAAAAAAATAGTAAATATATTCGGGTTAAAAAAGAGCTCTCATCGTCAAGCAAATGAATTGAAAATATGAGATGCTCATGGCATTTACGAACCGTAGTGTTCACATGGCAAGCTATTTACAATGTATGTAATGTATTTATAATTCAATTTCAGTGGATCTTTTTTTGTGCGTGATCATTGGATAGAGTTCTTCATGTTGCATAAGGGAACGTGTTTCAAAGTTAAAGAAAGCAATTTACGATAATCCTATAGTATCAATCATTTCAAATCTAGCGGAAAATACGCTAAAATCTTTTTTTTTTGTAAAATTATTCTCCTAAACTTTGAAACAAATAGTTTCTTATGCAACTCGATGATGTCTATCAAATGATCACGAAAAAGAAAAAAACATACTCTGCTGAAAATATGAATTTTGTTCAACTTACATACATTGGAAATGCCTTAAAATCTGAATAGTTTTTTCTTCGTGCATGCCACCAGTTGCTCATATTATGAAATTTTTAGTTTAACGGTGATACACTTAATTTGGCCTAATTATGTCCAATTGTGTCAACTGACATACGTCCACTCTCTATTGCCAGTTCATATTAAGTTGTTGTCTGATTGAATACAAATTTAATCGTAATTTATCTCTTATGGTAGACACACGTCGCTTTTGATAATAACCATACGTGAATTATTATCTCATCAAAGATATGTTTTTCTATGAATGCTACAAGCGAACTATACAAACATTTCCATCATTTTATTAAATAAGATAAATTTGTTGCTAAAATGCTACCCAAGTATAAAGAACTCAACTGTAGACCTATCGAGTTGCTTTCTGATTATCTTTTTGAGAAAAAAATTTGTCAGTGCGACCCCTTCTGAGGCCAAAGTGTGAAGCTCACGAACTCTAGTTGTTATAAATTTTTTACGATATTGTCAAAGCTTTGAAGATCATTTATTTAATAAAAATGTCAAATAAATGAATAATTCAATTATAACAGTTTTTATTATTGTTAGGCTTACTCTAAAATTTGATCGTTTCGAAAATGTTCACATTCATATTTACATTTCTATCAATCTATTTGATTTATTTAATATCTTTATAGTATATAAACTTGTTTGTATTATCAAATACACCTTCAATGCATATAGCTTCTGTTCTAGTAATGATAATATATCTATAATACATGCTTCAGATACGGACAGGTGTAATTCTACTCTTCGTTTCATCGATTCAGCTACTATATTAGCCTGCTATAGACATTGATTAATATCGCTCAGTAAGTTATTCCGTACATTATTCTCTCTCTTCCTCTCGATAAGTTTTTAGATATATTACTGAATTTTGTATGAAATTAGAATACAATCAGTTCAGATTTTTCTATGTTCCTCAATTTCAGATTCTACTAGTTTAAAAAGACGATCGCTCTATTGATTAAAACCCATAACAAGATCCTTTCACTGCATGAAAAACCCAAAACTGTACTACATAGACTGAACAGTTAGAATCTACAGAGTTTCAGAATGATCTAAGCACTGACATTACTTACGCGTCATTGTTCGTGCTTATGGAGACATATCCAAAACCTTTTGGCTTCCTCTTTCCACGGTTTCTAGGATCTATTATTGTCTTCGGTCTTCATACTATTGTTTTGCTGCAAACGAATCTCTAGAGTTGACATCAATCTCGTCTTGATTTTGTAGAACTCACTCGTGTTTTCGAAAAAACTAATGAGTGAAAATTCGAACCGGGATATTGTAGTTTCTCCAGCTTCCTCGCTCTCGTCGTAGGTCATAGCAAGTGGCAGTGAAAAGACGAGAGCCAAAGATCATTGGATAAGTTTTCATGGCAACGAGAAGAACAGTAATAGTGTTTAGGTCATTCTAGAGCTTTCTGGTATCTTCCAAAACATTCTACCAATATACAATTTCAACTGTAGATTCTAACTAGTCTAATTATTTCCGGCTTTATTATTTAATGCAGTGAAAGAATCTTATTGTACTGGCAGAACCAGAAGAGGATCGACAAGAAAAAGTGTGAACTAATGGAATCTTAAGTTTAACCAAAATTCAACAGTGTATGTCAAAGTTCCTCAAGAGAAAAGATATTAGGTTCGGAAGCTCCTTGGATGATTGAATTAATATGTATAGCAGATTAGCATGGCGGTTGAACTGAAGAAACGAAGAATTAAATGATATATTTGGTGTGTTTTATGGTAATTATCATAGATTTCGTCGTTAGTAGAGAAGTTATGCGATGAAGAAGCATCTAACAATACTAATGAATATTTTCAGTGTAATGATGTTCAATTAGCCGTATAAATTGATACAATAGCGACCATAAACGTAAACATTTTCGAAATAATAAAATATCAGAGAGCGTCTATCATATATGAAACTCATTATAGTTTTCATTTATTCATTTATATGGCATTTTTTAATGGATTTTTTAACCCCTCTGACAATATACCATAAATTCATAATAATTAGAGTTCGTGAGCTTCATACTTTGCCCCCGCGTAGGGTTGAGCTAATAGCCTTTTAATGGCATCACTACAGGTTACAGCTATGAAATCACGACGGATATTCTATTTCTCGGGAGAACAAAGTACTTACGAGACTCAGGATTACATCGATTCTTATGGCATTTGTTGCATTTGCAGTCCCCATGTTTCTTACATTGGTGACCATTGTTACACTTGTAGCCCTTTTGTCCACATACACCTCCACAGTCGACATCAGTCTCATCTTGATTTTGCACACCGTCCCAGCAAGTCCCTGAAAAAAAAAGTTTTGTTAGTCGCATGATTTATGAGAAGATAAGTCAAGAAATCTTCTGCTTTGGATTTAGTCTTTGAAATTTTTATGCAATTAATGTTTATGTTGAAATCTTTGTAATATCTCGATTGCATCAAGTAAGTCTTCGATTAAAATATAGTGTTGTGGTTTAGTAAAAGGAAATGTTTTATATGCAAGAAGATTTGCTTAGAGTATTTTTTATAATCATATGTATTCTATATTGACTTTCACTTAGAAAAATAAAATGCTTGGGTTTTGTCATTATGTTCCAGTGAACAGTTTTAAGAGAAGTTCTCTATCGTGCCACATTTATTTCATTTCATGATGTTTAATTCCAAGGGGTTTTCAGAAAACAAAAACTATTTCGAGGATTTTATAAGAAATTTTTCAGGGTTTAAAAGTTGAGAAATATGACTGTTACACGGTAAAAAAAAACAATGACACATGTCGAAATACCGGCAAATTCCGTTTAGTATGACTAGTTGGAACAATAATGATAATGGTATGGAAAAAGCTCGATTGGTTTTAACTTTGATATACAGATTAATAATTTTCGTCGCATTTTTTTTGTTGGATATTTCTGAGTTAGCAGGTGTGATCAATTTACATTTACGAGAATCTAATAAATTCAAACACTAATTTGAAGAAATTTAAATTTAAATTGAATTTTTATAAATTCAAATTTATTCACAGTATTTAAATTTATTTAAATACAGTTTAAACCATTATTAATTCAATTTAAACTATATGAAATTAAATTTATATTGATTTCAATGGCATCAAAATAAATTTAAACTTTGTAGACATGAAAATTTAAATTTATTTACAATTTAAAGTCGCAAAAGTCTAAATTTAAAATTAATCAACAGGAAATCGCCACACCCATGAGTTAGCGTCACACGACATGTTCTATATGATGCAAAAGAAAAAAGAAAAAAGAAAAAACCTTTTGTGTTGAATATTTTATAATATAATGCAAACTTAACACACTGAAAATGGAGATACATCATTTTTTATATAAAACTCATAAGTATTGCTGAGCTTATGATTGACAATCTATTATGGAAAGGATTCTTTGGTAGAAAAATTCTCAAAAAACAAACAAATACTCAATGCATGAATAACTATTGTTTATTCAGTAAACATTTTTATTTCTATTCGAACTTAATGCAGAAAAGTATCCTTACTAAAAAAACAGTTTGATCATGATTCATGATGACTAAAGTTTATCGAAATGCTAGCGAGTCAACAATGACATTTCATAAAATCTCATACATAACCATTAAATGGTACACGATGTGCTATTCAGATGTTTCTACTACTATGAAACCTACTCACATTCCAATTTCTAGACTTATAAAATTATCAGAAGTTGAGACATTCCATATTCTTTAGATATTAGGATTAATTCTTTGATGAAACTATAGATCGGAATATTATCCCAGAAAAAAATTATGGAATACCCAAAGATTTTGACTGTTGCTACTAATTTAAATTCTCAAAACTGAATAACGAAAATATTAATAATGACGGATACAAAAATCTATAATACATAAAGATATTTACCCGATGAAGAATCACGGCGCCGTGACCGTGTTAAAGAATTTGATGATGAACTCTGGTCTTTGTTTGGCATCAAATTTGAGAAGTAGCTTTGCTTCATGTGGCCATATTCTACAATACAAAGTGAAGGATCTAAATGTATAGCTGTTTCTCAGAGCATTTTCTCAAAAAAAAAAAAACAACTAGACTGTTCTTTGAAGAAATTACTCGAAGATAATCGACATACAAAAAAAATGATTTATGAACGTTAAATAACATTCAATAAAAGAAAAATACTTTCAGTCGACTCTCTATCATCATAATGCTAGATAATATGCGTTAAAGATCATTTCTACAAGACGATGCTCTTTTAGGATAGTTTTGCAAATTCTAAAGATCTCAGTCTATCCACTTGTGGGTACCAACTAAATTAACAAGCAACGTCAACTCTGCTGCTGTTAACAATTGAGAAAGACTGACAATTTAGATAAAAGGCATGAAAAAGCCAATTTTTCTGTATAAGATGTACTATACTAATACATTTAATGATTTGAATATGGATTTGCATTGAAAGAGTCAGTTTTGGTGTCCCAATTATATATACGTACATCATTGAAACTATAAGATAGCAGATTCTGTTAATAGAATTCAAAAGCATCATCCATCATGCGTCAAATAATAGTGTATTTTCTTCTCGAGCAGAAAACATAAATTGACTTTTTATTCTATATCAAGAAAGTTGATGAATAGTACATGTACTAAACGTTAGCCGAATTCTCCCATGTTTTCATGAAAGAATTCCAGAAAAACCTTAATCTTTTCCGAATGAAGGTCAAATAAGTGATATTTTTTTGTCTGAACATAATTAGAGACTCAACTTCTGTGATCTCTATAAATTTGAAACAGTTTAGATAAAGCCATGTGTATTATGAAATGTTTCCCATTGAAATAATCTATATAAAATAATGTTAATACCTTTAAAAGTGAAACTAACTCATGAACAATTACAGCTCTAAGCTAGATGAATCGTTATTAAGATTGAGGCAAAATTACTATAGTTATCAAACAGATTTCTATGCGTCTACTCCTGGATGAAAGAGTTGTGCAGAATTAAAAAATAAGAGCAATTATTGTTTCAGAGGCTCTATAAAATATGACCTTATCACTCCTTAAATAGCCATCACCAGACATAATAGATCTCTGATGATGAAGATCATTCTTTTTGATGCCGAAACTGAACGAATAGAATAATGCTATTAGGTAATTTCTGCTTGGTCATTTTCAAAAGTTTATAGAAAACTGAAAAATTCCAATAATGAACGAAGTTCAATTTCCAAAATAAGATATTTTTTTCTGCCGAAAGCATTATAACAAGATCATGTTTATCCTAATTTGGATGAGAGATAATTTATTTTATAATCATTCACTATTTATAAATGATAAAATGAAGAAAAATGGGTTTGAAGCAATAAACTTTTTTTAAACAAGCTCAATTCTTTTAACTACCTCGATTGCAACTTTTTTTCAACATTTTTGCTCCGTCTTTCTGATCAAGACTTCTTTACTATGAGTATCTATTAGTAGAAGACTAAATTTTCCGTTATTTGTTTCCTCTCGTATTATTTCCGAAACTTTTACAATAATGGCTCAGTAAATAGCATAATCTACTGGTTAGCTGAAAAAGAAAATCGACAAACCTGTATTGTAGTTCATCATATGATTTGTACTCATATTTCTAACATATCCAGCTATTACTAAAAGTATGGCCGCAACGAAAATCCCAAGCAAAATCAGCCAGAGAAACATTCCAATGGACAAGTAGAACCATTTAGTCTGCTTCTCCCTGAAATAAAAACAGAAAAGTGCATCATTCAAATCTTAATAATAAAAAGCGAAAGCACTATTAATGTTGAACTGACGAGATAAGGTCTTTAAGTGGAATATAATTTTCATCTACGACTCTAGTCATTCTATCCTTCATGATAATTAACGTAAGTTCCTAAATTAGCCTGAAGCTATAGGCCTTTGGTGCGAAACTGTGGGCGTCACTTGAATTGCTTCTCGAATCGTTCTAAGGTATTTGGATAAAATGAATGAATTATTTTTTTATCGGGGAGGCTGCATATTGGCAGGTCTCATCTTTACCAAAGTTTCCCAAACGTTACCGTCGTAATGTATTTTTTCATGTTAAAATGTTAAGTTATTTAAGATTTTATATTTTATACAAAAAATTGAAAATACTTGCCCTGTTCGAAAAATCAATATTTTCAAGAAGCATTTAGTATGACTGCAGCAGGATTCAGATTTCGAAAAAAAATTTCGACTGTTTCGGAAATTACAATCATTTGTGTTCCAAATTATTCGGTAGTCCCCGAAAAAATGCCATTTCCACAATTTCTGTAATTCTCTATTTATCGAAATTTCTGAAATACAGAAATTTCCAATATTTTCAAAAAGTTTTAATTTACATTGCTATGTGATTATGAACCTCATAGAAGTTTCGAAAATCTGAATGTTCCTCGTCGAACTAAGTCTAGCATAAAATCTGGTAGTAATGAAACCTGCACGTGTTCAAATGCTCAGACCGAAAACACGATGTCTGGTTTTTTCTGAAGAACTTTAGAAGATGTTAAGAAGTGATCAAAATAATTCCCATAACTCAACTTCAAAGACCTTTACATGCCATGGAAATTACAGCATTATACAGCTGCCTATAATTGATTTAATGACTACAGAATCGGTCGAAGAGAGAGCTCGCACTTGGAAATATTTCTTTATGATCAATAGCCAGTTAGCATGTTAGGCGTAATGCTGATGAACAAAGTATCAGTAAACTTACGACTGCTTATTGCTATCAATAAATTTTTCACTTGATATTTGCATTGACGTTTTGTCGCAATTGACGATACTTGATTGTCAGAAACTTTGTAACCAGAGTTGTTAATTCGATGTCTAAAAGGTATGATTCAAAAAATGGAGTAAATGTTGCTTTGGGCTCAAAAAAAATCAGCTTTAATTTGTAACAATATTGACACACATACAGTGATGAATTCATGTTTTTTCTCATTATTTGGCCATTGCTCAGTAGAACTCTTTCGGTGACTGAGCAACCATGGGTGATTAAAAGACTCACTAGGCTATTTTTGTGCTAATTCCTTGCAGACTGGTTAACCGACTTATACCTATGGCATAGTCTAAGTTAAAAGTCGCTACCAATATTTCGTTAACATTTTTTCCTTTTTTCTGCTCATTAAGGTCGAAACAAATTTTTAAGAATTTCCTTCTTGATTCTTCTCAAGAATACATTAATACAATTAATTCAAAATAGCAAGTGGAAAAATCAGAATAAAATTATTTTGAAGCTATAACATGTTGAGATTTCTACACGCATTTTCTCAAATGATCCTGACTGTGATCTGTAGTTCTACACATTAAAAAATCATGACACATATTGTCTGCACAAATTAGAGACTGTTATTCTTTTGTAGCAATGAGTAAAGTTAATTTTAACGAAGACTTTTCTTAACTCTCGTGCGCAAACTTTTTGAAATATGTCAAAAATTCAGCAAATTTTGTTTAGTTTTACATTTCATTATGGAAAAAATAGTGTTATCACAGTCTCAAATTTTGCTGCAATGCATCATTGATGTCTCTTTAAACTGACAGTAATCACTAGCGTAAAGGATTTATTATTGATTGATGTATGAAAATTTTCTTAGCTGTTTCAAAATTTTTCTTTCAAAAAAGCGATTTTCACACCCTTCGAATAAACGGAAATCGTATGCATCCTATAATAAACTTTATGATACGAATTCAATTCGACTGATGCTGAACGATAAAGCCTTGCAACGCTGCACAATAGCTTCTATGTTTTTTAGTGCCTGGTATTACGCAGTAACAAACACAACAAAGAAACTTGCGATTCTGCAACGAAGTTGACCATGTTAAAGCTTTCACATATTATTTTTATTTCATTATTCATAACTGCAATTTGATGCAAGCCATTCTTAAACTTTTTTGAAAAGTATTGAATGCGAATTCTTCAAAAGAGGCTCAACTCTTAAACGATGAAAACTGAAAGACATAGTGCCGAGCTATTAGCAAATACATTTTATCTAGACCACTCAATAATAATGAAATATCGTGAAATATTATATGAATCAAACTAAAGAGTTCCTTGGTCTATTTTTAGTAGATAATACGAAGAAACACTAAGAAAGCTGACTCCGTACTTAAGGCTTTTCCTCACCTCAATCTTTTTTCATTTTTAGTTTTTTCTCTGGTCATTGTATGGTTTCGAGTAGTATCTATCTACTGAGTACGTTTTGGAATCTAAAAGTTGTTTTCCAACGTTAAAAATTCAAGAAGAAATCAAATTTACATAACAAAACTAGCGAAAGCTGTACATTATTTCTTGCTTTTCTCCAAACAATGTTTTCATGACAAAAAATGCCGAAACGTCCCTGTTTCTTCGGCATATTATGTTCGATCGGGCTAAAAATGTCTTTGCATATACTAGACACTGTTTTCGATGGCTATTCTCCTTTTGTTTCAAAAAATATTGCTCTTCTAATTTTCAGTATCTCTTACAAACGTAGCTTTATTGAAAAAAATATTTTGTATGATATCCCAGATATTTTGGCATTTTTATTCGAAGGACAAAAAATAAAAAGAAACTAAGGAAAAGACACCCACCTCATATAGTGTCTATTATGTGAAAAAATGTTCAGCTCGATCGAACATGGCGCATCAAAGAAATAGGAACGCTTTTGTACTTTTCATTAAAAGATTGTTTAGACAAAAACGCAAACTAGACACAGTTTTTTCTAGTTTTACGTTGTAAATTTGATTTCTTTTTGTACTTTTAACATTGAAAGACAACTTTATGGTTCTATAACATACTCAGTAGATAGATAACTACTTGGAAAGATGCAATGGTCACACAAATCAAAAATGAGAAAAATAAAAGTTTTGATTGAGGAAAGAGGCACATCCTTAAAAAGAAGGTCTTCAACGAAAACTGCCTCAGACACTTGTTTTTTATATTGTATCGTCCTTAATATCCGCGAAATTACATCTTTCTGGAAAGATAACAATGAAACAATAATTGAATATTTAAGAGTACCATTCCTTCTCTTTTTTGACCAAAAAAAGATTTCAAGTTAGCACAATGTATTATAGCCCCATGTATCATGACCAATTAGAGACGTCATTCGATTATAAATAGTTTACTACTACAGAGTTACAAAACTTGAAAGAATTATTTATCATAGGAGCTCTAGCGAAGATTTTTTTTTCTTTAGCGTAACGTAAAATACGAGTTTTCTTAATGGAGCCTGTTTAAGACCCTTGTCTAACTTTGTCTGGTCGAGCTGAAATTTTTACTGCAGATAGTTGGGACTGTTTTCTAGAGGTAGAGTCAGTTGTTTCTGTGTTGGACCTTCCCATCCAGAGTTATAGGGTTGTGAACCCCAAGACGTGGACTTTGCATCCAAATCATTCCGTATTACTCTCATAAAAAAAAGAAAGAAAAGTTTTTGAAAAAGTCAAAAACTGCCTTTGAGATATAGTCTTGGGTGTCTCCAAATAAATTTTCAATCCAATCGGATAAAATTTGATGGGAGCCGTAATATGATCCGATGCGAACCTGTAGAAAACTAGAATTTTCCTAAAGAAATCGCAAAAAGCCCACTTTACAGGTTTTTTTTCGTGAACAGGTGCCAGCTTATTTTAGATGCTCTAACTATGGCAAAAATTTCAGCCAAACCAGTTATACCCTCTTTGAGAACCAGAAATAGTCAAAAAACAGTCGGGGGGGGGGGGGGGGGGGGGGGGGGGGAAAGTTAACCTGAGGAAATTCAGCGTTAGTTTGATAAATCTCTGTAACTATCTTCATAGATAGTAGCTATTTGTTCATGTTGAATTTTTGATCATCGGTTACTGCATGCTATGTATCATTTTAGGACGTTCAGTACTATTTAAAGTATGTTGATGGCTATTAGGATTAGCTCGTACTATTTATTTGGCGTATATTTCGAAGAGAAGGTGGTTTTGGATTTCGAGCTTGGTTATGTTTTTCAAAATATCTTGTATACGTTGCTCAGCACATGGTATTTATTTTGGTCGAGTTAAAAAGTAGGGTACAGCCCAGTGAAAATTTTCGATTATCAATGGGATTATAGTGCACCATAATCCAGATTTCAATCGGATTAATGAGTTTCGCCTATTGTTTCCTAGTCAAAAGTCACCAAAACTCGATTGTAATTTGGATTATGGTGCGCTATAATCCGATTGATAATCGAAAATTTTTTACTGGAAGAGACAACAATTAAACACCGATTTAAATCTTTCAATAGCTATGCATTTTGTTTAAACACTGATTAATAACTTTTGACTTGCTACTACTATGTTTTAAAAGCACCAAGTTTTTATTAGTTAGATGGATAAAAGAGTTACGATGATGATGTGAAAGTGATACATTTTAGATATCGATGTCGCATGTTTCGAAGTATCGTTTAAGGGAAATAATGGAATGCAAGAAAAAGTGTAAAATAGAATAGACGCTATAGTAAAGTTGTGATGGCGGATCAATGGGATTCATTTGCAGTAAAACATGAATCATTGATACTTTACAGACACTGAATCCTAGTGGTTCACCATCATGGATTTATCATAGTCTTCATCTTGTTTCACATTATTTTCCTTAATTCGTCGTTTCTCTTAAATACCATCGACAATCACTGACGACTTTCACTTCCAGCTATCAATGCCTTCCCATATTGTTTTCTACCGATGTTCAAATTTAGCAAAAGAACGAGTTTGAAATTAATGAAGCAGATAACAGTTTCAGAACATATTCCCTTAATAAAAACTGTTGCAGCACTATCTATAGCTAAAAACCTTATCAAGTCATTGAAGTCGATTGGCCCTGTGTGGCTATTATAGGCGATTCAGACTCATCAATGCCCAACACATAGAGACAAAGACGATTGCATTTTGTTCTTTTTACAGATTTCAATAAAATTCACTCGCTTTGGTGCATTACAGTACGAGTCACCACAGCGAGAAAAAACGGATAGTCTAGCGCACATTATACCAGACGGTCAACCGGCGATTTTCTTCTGGTTCGTATGCCATGAGTACTCTCCCCTGTCGTCGATTTTTCATCAAAACCGTCGGTTACCGGCGGTCCATAGAAAAACTGCCGGTTCGAAGCGATTCCTGTTCGTTTATCGATTTTTTAATAATTTTCCTTCGAAATTAATATTTTTAGTCTTGAAAAAATCCATTGCAACTCAAAAAAGTCTAGATAATTATGCAACAGTAAAATTCTATCAGATGGCGCCAATGATTTTTGTGTTGGTTAAGTTATCTCACGAATAACTATTTTTCTAGTGCCATCTTTAATAAAAGCCTAAACTCGAAAACCAAGAAAATATAGCAGATATGGCTGGTACCGACGGGTTCAGCGCGCTTGCATATATAAGAGGCGATGATTTTAACATATTTCTAACGATTTTGTAAGAGTTTAAAAATATTCAAACACTATAATATGCGAAAAAATTTAGCTGGCGAACTGCGGCTAACCGGCGGTTTAAGCGACATGAGCTACCAATCTGCAAATAGTTATGGAAAAATTAAATAGCTATAACAATTTAAATACCTGTGGAGCTTTCAATAACTATAATTATTTATTTAAATAACTGAATGCTTACTTAAAAAGTATCTCTTTTGAGAAGCTACAGTTTATTTCGAGAACAATTATAGAAAGGTTTCTATTGCGAGTAAAACAAGAGTACATGATATGAAAGAACACTATCAAAGATTAGTGGTTCTACTAAAAGACAAGAAAATCTGTTCAATACTAATTACTAAAAAAGTCTAGTGAAGAGGCTGTACTTTCGAGACACATACCTTACCTTAGTGTATCAACGGCAAAGCTTATTTGCCCACGACGATGTTAATAGTGCAACGAATCGACGCTGTTCTATGATTCAAAACACAGCAATACGTAGCAATATATACAAAGCTGCATTACGTTGGCTGTTGTGCATTCAACCGTATATGTTTAAAAAATGAGTATCACGTATACATACGATCCCCCCCCCCCCTGCTAAGCAAAAATTATCGCTTGTTTTGCTTATTCTCCTCCACATTACATGACAAACTTAAGCAATAATAATACAAAGGCAATTAAATGGTTGGAAAAAATGTGCGTTTATCACAGCTTCATTTATTTCGTTTCTACATTATTGTGCATGACAAACAAATAAGGATACAGCACAAGCAATACTCTTGCTGCTTGATAGTTTCATTCTGATGAAGCCGAACCTCAGTCATCTAATTACAAGTAAGTCAGAACAATCGATTTTCAATGTAGTTCCACGTCCAGTGCACATATGCATTCAAGTTTGGATGCCTCAATCCGTATCGATACGATGAAAAGCTTCAGTCCATTGCCTAGAGGCTCTCTCAGGCCTCATCCTGCTCCTGATGGTCGCATCCAAGTGGGATACGCTTTCAGTGTAAACTGTAGAACCACTAACAGTCCTTATAATGGTTCAAATCTCGGTATCAAATGTGGACACGGCTTTATTCTTGACCCTACTACCCCCACAAGCGCTTGTCCCTGCCTTGATTCCAATTTCAGTGCGGGACACGGCTTAAATACCAATTCCGGAGGCACGATCAATGTCTTTAATGGCTCTGATCTCGGTATCAATTGTGAAGATGGTTTCATAATCGACCATACCCTCACTATTAGCTCTCGTCCCTCTCCTGATACCAGGAACACTGCGGAATACTCTTCTAGTATGAATCACAGAGTCACTGTGTATGCATATTACAGTTCTAATTTTGACGTCCATGGTAAACACTACTTAATTTTCGACTCTGATACCACTACCAGCTCTTATACTTGTCCGGGCTCCAGCATCACTACGGGATAAGCTTTTAATGTGGTCCGTAGAGCCACCATAGGGTCTTGTAAGGGTTTTGATCACGGTATTATTTTGGACACGGCTGTGTTATGGATTTTATCTCCGCCACCATCTCTCGCTCTTATCTCAATTGCAGTCTTTATGCAAGGACAGCTTCTGACCCAGTCGCTGAGCCCCTATTGGTTTTTTTAACGACTTCGATCTCCGTATCAACGGTGGACACGGCTATAGTTCCCACCTTACCGTCACTACAAACCTTCGTTTCTGTCCTGATTCTAGTATCAATGCGGAACACGACTTTCGTCCCAATCCTGTACTCATCAAGGGTATCTGTAACGACTTTGATCTCGGTGCGAAAAGTGGACACATCTTTTTTCTTCACGTTACCGCCACCACAAGCTCTCGTCTCTGTCCAGAATCCGATGTAAGTGGGGGTCACGGCTTTAGTCCGAATCCTCTAGCTATTACCAGTATCTGTAACGACTTCAATCTCGGTATCAAACGTGAGCATGGCTTTATTCTTGATCTTATCACCACTACAAACTTTCGTTCCTGCCCTGATTGTGGTATCAATGCGGAACACGGCTTTAGTTCCAACACTATACTCACTACTAGTGTCTGTAAGACTCCAAACTCGGTATCAATTATGGGCGAGGCTTTCTTATCGACCATACAGCGCTAATAGCTCTCGTCCCTGTGCTGATTTTAATCTTGATACGGCCCAACCGACCATCCGATAGGCATTTCGATCCCTCGATTTTCCACCGTCGATGTCTTCTAAGATACCCATCGCCGAGCCCTCGACCAATCGGAAAATGGCAAACCCAGGGGTCGATTTGAAATTCCGATGGGCAGACCTCGTGCCCCAGATAGCACCACGATGCATATTACGAAAACTTCGATCCTATGCTTCTGCTAACTATCAAGTTACTCACCATCTAGCCTTGGACCCATCGAAATTTCAAATCGACCCCTGGGTTTGCCATTTTCCGATGGGTCGAGGGCTCGGCCACCCCTCGCACGTCTTTTTTTAGCTCACTTGGTGGGACGGGGCCGCAGTTCCCGATCTTTTGGCCACTACCAGTGTCTGTCACGACTCAGAGCTAGATATCAAACGTAGAAAGGGGTTTTATTCTCAAACATGTCGCTACTCACGCTTTCGTGGCTATCTTGATACCGGTATCAATGCGGGCTATCGTTCAAGTGTAAGTCATATAGCCACTATAAATGTACACGATGGTTTCAGTGTCAGTTTGGCAGCTTGACAAGACTTATTGTAGACTGTAGCATCACTTTCAGCTCTTGCCCCCTTCAGACCCCAGTATCAATGTAGGATACCGCTTCTCTATGAACCATAAAGAAATTATCGCGTCTCATAACGATTCAGATCTTGGTATCAATCGTGGATACGGCTTTGTTTCCCACTTTACCGCCACTGAAATCTCTCGCCCCTACCTTTTGTCTGATATCAATGCGGGACACGGTTTCAGTCTTAATCCTGGAGCTACTACCAGTGTCTGTAGCAATTCCAATCTCGGTATCGATCGTGGACAGGGCCTTATTTTCAACCATCAGCCGCTAATACCTCTCTTCCATATGCTGATTTCGGTATCAAAGCGGAAATCGGCTTAAGTCTGAGCCGTCGTGCTTCTACTAGCGTCTGTCATGACTTCGATATCGGTATCAACCTCAGATACGGCTTTAGTGTTGATCTTACTGTCACTGGAAACCCTGGCCCTTGTTCTGATTTCGGTAGCAATGCGCGGGCACTCGTCCTCGTTCAGATTTCAGTATCCATGCGGGATGCAGCTTTTGCCTCAATGCTGTAATCACTACCAGAGTCTGTAACGACTCTGAAGTCGATTGCAATCGTGAACACCCCTTTATTCTTCACCCTATGGCCGCTGATACCTTCCGTTCGTGTGTTGATTCCGGTGTCAATGCGAGACAGGGCTTCAATCCAAATCTTAGAAGCAGCGCTTCTATTTCTAACGACTCACATCTCGGTTTCAATAGTGGACAGGGCTTTTGTTGATCCTTTTCCCACTACTAGCCCTTCTTTCTGTTTCGACTCCGGTATCATTGTGGGACACTAATTCAGTCCTAATCGTAAAGCTGTGGTTAATTCTCGTAATGTTTTCGATCCTGGTATAAGTGGGAGTGGGAGGGACAGCTTCAGTTCCAATCAGAGACTAACCATCGGTCCTCATAACGGCCGCGAGTCCAATGACAATGCCGAACACGTCTTCAGTCGATATACCAGAGCCAGAATCAGTCCTCGAAAGATTGGAACTTGCGTAGCATTTCAAGACACGGCTCCAGTTTCATTGCTAGTACCACTATTAGCTCCTTCTGACCTTGAATATAGTGTCCATAGGGGCATCGCTTGGAACTCAACTCTTAATGCTCTATCAGTCCTCGATTTGCTCCTGATTCTAATATTGCTGCTAGATGCACCTCTATTCTTCTGGTAGCGTCAGTACCAGCTTTTTCTGGGCTTGGATCGTGATGTCATTGCAGGGTATGGATCTAGTGCCTGACCTAGAACTACAATCGTTGTTCTAACGGTTCCTACCAATGTATCTATGCGGCCCACGGCTCCGGTTCTGGCGCTGGAGCTACTGTCGATTTTCATTGTGGTTCCATGGTTGTACTGGTCTAAGCTCGTGCCTGGTTTTAGTACAGGTCTCACTCACCTCATCAGTTCAGCTACCGGTTAGGATTCATCTCTCTTTTCGAGTTTCAGTTTCTATCCAATACACGTCCCTTCTAGTTAATCACTTTTAGGCACGATCCCGGTTGTGTATTGACAACAACGTTCAAGTGCGTAAAATCTAATGCCGTTTCTTCGTAATAATTGCATCGCAGCTACACGTAGCTGTGTAACTTTGATCGCAAGTACTTGTAAGTGCGGCGCATTGATCGTAACGAAACTGCTATCAGACACTGCACCGCACTACTCGCATCGTATGATTTAGTGGAGTTTATAGTTACTAATTATGAGTGGTTCTTTCTAACTCATAATTGGTCATACTCTAGACCTAAAACTTAGACACAGAGTGATCGTATAAAAAGGAGCATCTGTGTATCTGCAATTCATAATTCGGTCTGCTATAACAGATAGAATATGAATTATGAATGCACTTTTTTTAGATCAGAACGGAGACCTGCAGGTTGCCGCGGATAGCGAAGTGGAATACGAGGTAAGGTTCCGATTATTTTTAATATTTTAAATATTATTAATATTTTTCTATTTTTGAAAGTTTTTTTAACGACTCATATTTTTTACATAATATTTTTTTTTGTTTTTTCTTATTTTTGTAATGTTATGTGATTTTAAACTTGTCGTTTTTTTTGTATAATTAGCTTTGGTCAAGTTTTATAGAAAATCACAAAAATTATTATTAATTCATTTTAAAAATAATAATTCAAAATAAAAATTTTAGCCCTTTAAGGAGAGATTTATTTTTTTGAAAAAAAAAATAACAAAAGACGCAAGCTTTTTGAATCGTTGATAACTAGTCTCTAATCAAGTTTCGTGACCTTTCGAGACCAACGACAGGTAAGTATGCAGTGCGTTCCGAAACTCCACAACAGTGTTCAATAGACCAATAGATAGGTAATTGACGTTAGGAGATCGTATCAAATCTAGGATGGGTGATCCATATATACGTCACTTGTCCCGAAAGGTTAATATAATGAAAATCTCAATTATGTCGTCTCTTTTAGTAACTGCATCGTACTTTCACTGCAATTAAACACATAAAATATGGCGTGTCCGATCTTGTTTCTACATTTTGATTACTAAAGCTGTACATGTATAGTACTGCTACTAGAAATATGGCATAGTAAGAAATAAATTCTCATAAAAATTTATCATCCATAACATAAACCGTAAATAATCAAAGTAACGGAATTATTACCATAGTATATATTTTATTTTTGCTGTTGAAACGTTTCGGTAGCAAATCTTATTGTCATCTGTCAATATAAGAAAATAAATAAAGAAATTATTAAAAGTAGGCTATGATTCAAATTTATTTAAAATACAAGATAAGAGAAAAGCGTTCTATTTTCTTGGTCTCTATATTGATTGGACTTAATTTTCGATCTACTTTTAACAATCTTTTATGACTTCTATTCTTTTTTTTTTGACAGATGATGATAACAGCTGTTAACGAAAAGTTTCAATATCACAATTAATGTATATCACTCGTTAATTAATTCTATACTTTTTTTATTAAACGATTTGACTGAATAACTAGAAATAAATATTCTAGAAACTGTGATTATGCAGAGCCATCATATATACTGAACTTGAAATTTGAGTCCTATTCAAATGTCAGACATATTTTAAGTTATCAGTACCATTGAATCTACCAAAAACTAGAATTTTCCATTTTTTAATACGAATATTTTGTGTCTATATCGTGTATAATTCATATTGCCAGTTGTTCTTCAACTTCTGACTGATAAATCATACAGATCAACATTATTTGAAGAACGACTATTAACCAATCAACCAGTAACTAACAATTTCTATTTGTTGGTACAGATATTGTGTGTCTATATCATGCATACTTCATATTGCCAGTCGTTGTCCTATTTCTTGTTGATAGATCATTCAACGCAGCATTACTTAGTCCAGAACTACTACTGTATCCAACAGTACGACTAACACTTTTTCATTTTGCTAATACAGATGGTGCGTGTAGAAATCGTACAGCACTCATACACCCAATCGTTGTCCAAGCGCCTGTTGTAGAATCATGCATCAGAGCACTGTTTAGTTCAGAACTATCATTATATCCACAATTGACTAATATTCTTACACTTGGTAATACGGATGCTGTGTGATAGTATCGTGCTATATTTATGATACCAGTGTTGAGCTATTCAAAAAGAACCATTGAATATATGCATGCTGAAAAGTGATGTATCATTGAATGCATAAGATTATATACGCATAGTTGAAGTGGTTTTTCAATATTGTAAAATAAAATTTATCTTTTAATTTCACTGCAAAAAATTGTAGCATTCTACACACTAAAAGAAAATTCCAACTTTGTTGCACGAAATCTTTTATCCTATGATACGAGAAAATATGAAAGGTTTTCATAGCCGTTACTATATCTTATATATAGAGGAAGGATATACGTTTGTATTTTGAATCACTCATTCTATGAAGTCATAATGATGCGTGGAGCACCAGCGATACAAGGGGCAGCAATTGCTTTCTCTATAATAATTTAGAAAAACAATAAAAATTTATTGCTGCATTAAATAAGTCATTCTTTCGTTTCATGCTACAATTAAATTACCTAATTCAACATACACATTTAAAACGACTTTGCATTTATCATAGAAGGATTGAACCCGTCTCATAAACTTGTCTATAGCTGTCTTGATGAATGGATTACTTGCTATGCATATTTGACAATTATAACATTCTTTATAGTTGATACGTGCATTCTAAAATCTTATCATTTCGAAAGGTTTGTCAGATATATCTTCAGTATATAACTTACTCTCTTCTAATGACAACATATACGCTACATGCCGTAGGAAGCGACCAATATTCTCTTATTCTTTGTTTCGTCAGCTCAACCAATATAGTAGCCTACTTTTCACATTGATTTTGTTTTTTCAGTAAGCTTCCGCACACACCATCCTTACTCTCGAAGAATTTTCATATATACTGTTGAATTTTGTACAAACTTAGAATTGAATTAGTTCATAATTTTCGATGACCATCCTATGATGACTCTACTAGATCAATAATACCAATATTCTACCGATTGACGTTTAGAATAAGATGTTTCCTCTGCAATAAATATCAAAAGTCGTAATATTTAGATTATTTAGAACCTACAAAGCTTCAGAATGACTGAAATTCTGTTATGAGTTATATGCCTTTTCCATTTGCTACAAAACCGTATTCGATAATCTTTGCCCTTCCTTCTCTCACCTTGGTTGCTAGGGCCTAGATTTAAAGAGAGGGGAAGGTGAAGCCACAAAAAAGCTTCATTTTAAACATACATTCACTATTTTATTTCAAAATATACACGAGTTTCACAAACAAATACTAGATGCAAAGGTTTATGATAGTAGTAGGTCATTTTCGAGTGGGGACACCAAGATTTTCAAATCACCGATTTTCAATGAATTTGCAAAAAAAGAAATCTATAATTTGATTTGTTCAATTTCGATAGGAAATATGAATTCAACAATTGATTGCACATTTATTATTGATAATCTTATGATCTTTTTTTGTTTTAGGATAATGTATACAAACTCTGAACATGAATGTAAAAATTACTGAAATATTTGAATATATTATCGAACATAATGTTTTTCTGTGAATAATGGATGAATATATTTTGTTAGAAAATAATCTTCATCATACAAACGTAAATTTGAATGAAGACTTGTAGCAAGTGCTAATGGTATACTATGATCATTGATTATTCGTCGATTTCGTTTAAATTTTTTATTAGATTGCTTTCCTTGGTGTAGATTAATAACGAATGGTTGAGAGTTATTTAAAAATAATGTTTTATCTGATTGGATATCGGTTAGATCAGGAAGAAAAGTTGATTCATTTTTAGTATTTGATAATGAAAATTTATTTTTTACTGAAAATAAATTAGCAGCATTGATCGTTGACAATTCCTTATTTCGATCCGCTAAAGAAAGAAGGAACATAATTTATAATTGAATGCATAAAATGAATACCTGAAGATAGAGTTGAAGCAATTTGCTTTGAGCTTTCACTGAGTGACGATTGTTGAAATGAAGAAAGCTTTTTTTCCTCATGTAGTTGCTGTTGAGAAAAATTTTGTCCTGAATGACGAAATGATTTGAAATACTATTATCCATTTCAAAAGAAAAGGAGCTGTGGTTTTCACCATTAAAAAGAGAAGACCAAGGAGCATAAATACTTGCTGATATTTGATTTGTCAACCTTGGACTAATCAGATTTATTCTTGTTAAGCATTGTTAAAATGATATTTTGGAATCATTATTTCAGTTGATGTTGATTACATTTATGATAGATAGCTAGGAAAAGTTGTTCTCTTTTTATCTACACAAGAGCGGCTTTGCTAACTTAGTTCGTTCAAAAGTTATGAAGATTTTCTTGAAACTTCTTATTTCAACCCATTGATCTAAGAGCATCCAAAAAAAGCATCTAGATAGAGGAAATTCATCATGGCGAGTCGAATAGCGATATTTCTTTTTGAATTTGAAATGATTTGACATTGTTATTTCAGTGTTAACAAACTTTGAAAACCTGCCTCTATGTACGATAATAAGTCTAGACCATCACAAATATTGAAATAACAGTGTCAAATCATTTTAAATTCAAAAACAAATATCGTCATTTGGCTCACCATGATAAATTATTCCTATCTCGCTGTTTTTCGAGTGATCTCCAGTTAATCTACTGAAATCGGCGGTTCCAACAAAATCTATATTACTCTTGAATAGAACAAGTTAGCAACATTGGCCTTATGTAAACCGACAGAGAACATGTTCCCTATCTACCAATCATATTAATAATCCAGATTGACTCAAAAATCGTTCTAAAATCTCATTTTTAAAATATTGATCATGAATTAATCCGAATAGTTCAATGCTGGTCAATCAAATATCAGCAGGTCTTTATGCGCTTGAATCTTGCTTTTTATAAAGATGAAAATCATAGCTCTGTATATTGTTTCTACCAAAACTCATTCATAAAACACAAATGATCCCCATTTTTTTAAATTGATAATAGCAACATATATTCTAAGTTAAAGTACTTGCATGTCGAAAATAAGAAAACTGTCTCTAATGCTGAACCAATCGAATATAATACGACACTGAAGCACACAACACAGCAGTAAAAGTAAAGGTGAACTCTGTGACCAGACTAGATTTCGGTTTTTGACGAATTTACTATTAACATTTGGCTACTAAATCTATTCTGAATGTCGGTCGACTGATGGAAAATTCTGATTAATCGTTCCGGGTTGAAAATACTGTGCCTATTGGATCTTGCTTCGAGTCAAAACTTGAACAAACTTATTCATAATAGCTTCATATCTTAAGATTCAAGTAAAAAAAAAATCAGTAAATATAGAATTTCACGTTCTATTACCTGATTAGAGTTTTCAATAAAATAATACGAAATCAAAGCGGGTTTACTTAATGTCGAGAATTGTTGTTTAGCTCAGTAAAACGATTGTTACCAGTTCAGACGCAGAAATGAGCTCGACTAATGAAGAAAACTATATTTTACGTGCACATTAAAAATTAATTTGATGCAATAGATAGTACTTGTTATATGTGTTTCATGGCATTAAAACCAGACAAAAATGTTGGTAGACCGTCCAACATTGTGAAGAAATATGTAACATAGAATATTATCTGATTTATTCGATTTATATTACAAAACAAAACATCTATTTAGTCATCACTTGGAGAATAATTTTTCTGAAATAAACAATAATTTAAAATCTTTCTATTATTATCCTCTGATTCTGTACGTGTCTCGACTACATAGTTTTTGACAAGATTTCAAGTTAAGATTATCGTGTATATAAAATATTCAACAAATTGCTTATCTTATTTTGATACTGTTGAAATACGGAATACATCTGATTTGTGTATTTCAATGGCCTTACAAAAATATGTATGAATAGTATGACAAAATATCAAATGTATAAGTGTGCTACCTATTGAATTTAATTAGGTTTTAATACCTTCATAAAACAATATTCGTCCTAAATTGAAACAACTACATTTCTACCTTTGGATTCGAAAAGTCATTTTTTTCAAGCTCATATAACAATTTTCTCATACCCGATGGTACTGTTGAATAGAATAAAGTTCGATTATGTCTACAAAACACATCACGATTAATAAACATTAATGGTTTATGTAAACGGCGACACAATATATCATTTAGTGGTTCATGTAAATTAATTGTTTTTTCTGATTGTTTTAAATCTATATTTATTGTTTGTAAATCACTTTTTGTTGTTTCCGTTTGACAATGAGATGAACGAATCGGTACAACAACAATATGTTTATCCCTTGAACAACTATCTTTGTGTTGAGTTGATGCTTGATTCATATTTTGATTTGATGGTAAATGATGAGTTTCATTCCAAAACAGAATCTTATCTTCACTAGAAACACAAAGGTCGCAAAAAATACCTTAAGTAGGCGAAACCTATTTCGACATGAACATTTTGCCTTGAAATTTCTATCGTAAGTATAACTTGTTGAGTTCTGATGATAAGCATCGACTAATTCTCCATCTGTTGGCATAAAACCAACTTATAAATCAAACACTTTACATGTTATCTGCATGTTTTAGCCATTTCAATATGAATCTCTCTGCCGCACATCTCATTCAAATCTAAACATCTTAACTATCTTCGATCTAAAATTTGTAAGATATCATCTTAAAATGGTTGAGATATGATTTTCTTAATGAAAATATTTTGACTAATAATGTGAAACTTAATTTTCAATCAAATACATCTATTTCAAAATGGATTCGAAAATTATGAAACGAAGAGTCGACTGTCATATGGGCTGACAATGGTTTCAATGTTGACTATTTGTGATGGTCTTTAGAAGAACGAAAAATTAGCTGTTTGCAACTCGATAAATAACAATATTACAGTGAGAAATAGTTGAATAGTAAAGACAACCTTTCTGAAGCTGTATTTTCGTTGAACTATCCAGGTCAGTGATCCCAACGCCTAAAAACGTGAATTTCTGGCGAACTTTTGCCGAAAAAACATCATTTTCGAGCAGAAAATTCAGGAAAATGGTAGGAACTTGAAAGTAGGAAACCCGTGATCAGATCCGATTGCTGGATTTTTCAGTTCTGATCGTAACCAGGCAGAGCTGATCACTAAATTCGACCGCTGGATTCCTGCTTCTAAGTTCCTATCATTTTCTCTGCCTGAAACGAGCCATATCTCTTGACTTGGTTATATTTAAAAACTTGTTGGTTACTTTTTTTTGTCACAAAATCTACTGGCAAATGCATGCGTACAGAAGCCATTGAAATTCATATACTGATTGTACACAATATCAACATTTTCAAAGATTTTCTTACATATTTTACTTGCTTTTTTGACAGAACCAGTACAATAAGATGTTATGTTCACCAAGCAAAACATGTTCTATACATTTCAAAGTAGCTTCGAAAAGTAATACTGACCTAACATTGTAGTTTAAAATTTAAAAAGCTTTTCTGTAGATATATTTGCGTAAAAAAAAAGTATTTTATGAACTACAAATGTATTAAATAGTTTAGACGAGTAGATTTTGTGAATAAAAACGTAACTAACAAATTTTTTAATACATGTCAACAAAAATACAACTTAAGCAAGTTTCTCTCTGCCATTCAAGCTTTTTCACTATAATACTTTCGTTTATCGTACTATATGCACCTGCTTTCTCGTACCTTTAAAGACCACCACAAATAGTCAATATCCAAACCATCACCAGGTTTTGTAATAGCTGGCTTTTACAATAATATTGTGGCATATTTTACAGCAATAGTGCTGAAACTTTTACAAATCGCTTTTGCATTCATCAGTACTTTGTTGTGTGATTTTAAAATACATCCTGAAATACATGCATTTGTCTGAAAATTAAGTTTCAATATTCGTCAAATGTTTCTTTTATTTAAAAAGCCATTATCTCAACTGTTTTAAAACGATTTCTTACGAAATTTTGATTGAAAATAGCTACATTGTTCAACTTTTGGAATGAAGTGTTTCATAACTTTGACATGAAAGACAAAGTGTAAACAGTATTTGATTTATGAGTTCCCTTCGTGTTGCCTAATAGAGCAGTAGTTGATGCTTGCGATCAGAGTTCACCAATTCCTACCTGTAATAGAAGTTTCTAGGCAAAATACTCATGTTGAAATAGTGTTTGTCAGGTAGGACATTCTTTTGGAACCACTGCTACATTCATATGTAGTTTTATATTTACCAATTGCTTCTCCGTAATTGACAATATTTTCGCTGATTACGTACTTCAAATAATGGTAAATGATATTTTGATAAATCTGAGTAATTTTTATTCTTAGAAACCAATAGATGATTTTCTGGAGTTGATCTGTCGATAGACATCATATCCATACTACTATTACTAGTCTGTTTATATCTTGAACCATATTGCAATTCTTGTTTGACATACATTAGAATTTGCCAAAGAGATTTAAAGAATAATTCATAGATAATTTGCATACACCATATGGAACTTTCATATAGAATAATAAAAGCGTACGCTAGACAGTCATCATTATTCTCAAAACTGAAGATTAAAAAAGAACTTTATTTAATCAAAAAAAAAAAGAATTAACCTACGAATGAGATTGAATCATATTTTGATAAGTCATTGAATTATTTGAACAAGTACATGTTGAACAAGAACATGTTTTTTTCAATGTCATTTGTCGAGTAGAAAAACTTGAAACATTACTTAATGATACTGTCATTGATTTATTTAGAATTGAATTTAATTGTTGATAAGATAATTTAGATGACGATGTTAATAAACTATCGGTTTTCATACTTTTCAATTATTATTACATTCGTTTACTATTCTTATTTAGAAATTAGAAAATTTCATATTGACACTTTTATTATAAATAATTTATGTTACAAATGATAGTGAAAATGGCGCTGGATATTGATTTAAAATTATCTTCTCATGATTATTATATTTGTTTGTTCGTTTAAAGGAACAAAATAAAAATGTTGAAAAGCAGCCAACGAAAACGATATCCTTATAATGATTGTCAACCATAGAAAAACCTGTCATACTATAAAATCAATTAAAATTTGTTTTTAAACAAAATCAAAATCGCCGTATTCAATAATATGTTTTATCAAATGTTTTTGTAACAAAGATAAGTTTGTCAAAATCATGAAATGATTATTTGTAAAAATGGAAAATCAACAATTCTTCAATATAAACAAGATATTGCCCTTGTCAATGAATTTTCTTCAATTATTCGACCTTCGGATTTCTTATCATCATATTAGTCTATGTCATTACATTCTCAAATAGCATCAGCATCATCAATTATTAATAAAATGTCAATAAATATATCTGAATAGAGAATAATAAATAATAGAAATGATAATGAAAGACAACATTTAAAAAAGTGTAATTAAATCATTTTTCTTTCTATTCAATGATTATTTAAATGATATCGATCAGTTTCATAATCAAAAAAAAAAAAGAATGACATGATATTATGAAAGAAATAGAATTTTTTTTATCTTTATAGTATTTATTAAATGTATCTCTTTAGAATAATTGCTTCAACAATAATGAGTTTCGTACCATGAATTATATTCAATGATCCTAAATAGTTAATCAAATATACATTCTCATACTTAATTCGATATTTAAAAAAAAAGGATTATATTTTGTCGTTAGAATGAATTGCTTATACAATAGTTAAAAGACTTTATGCATTCGTAGAAATTCAATTCAAAATAAAAATAACAATTAATCAATGATGATGTTAAATTATCTTATGATTTATCACAAGAATATAATTCTAATTTCAGAAAACAATAATCATAACATAAGTATTATTGTTTGAATTCATTATTATTTAATCATATATTTATGTTTTTTTCATTTTGTTTTTCTATTGTAATACTAAAATAATTATTAGTATTGATTATGCCATTTTTTTTATATTGTTCTATTATCAATAAAAGCAATGTAGATTGGACGAATGATGAATGAGACTAACGTGAATCTGTTGTTATTTTTGCTACTGCTAGTGTTGTTATTGTCGTCAACCTTCAGTGGTCTTATTTCATGTACATAGGATAGGATAAATAAGATAGATTTTTTTCCCCGGATGATTACTATTACTTGACTTTTTTTTTCTTACTGCTATTGGGTGAAGAAGAATGTCGGTACACATATGCTTATTTTTATCGGTGATATACGAGCTTATGCATAGTGATAATTATCAAGTCTACAGTATATTAAAAGAAAAAACAAAGGTCGCCGTTTGTTATTCTCTACTCCGAGAAAAAAAAACAATTGTTTATAATATTATTAATAATTCAACGCATATAATGACGTTAGCAACCATTGAACATAAAAAGAATGATAGATTTATCATCATAAGGTTATTAATGTATTTTTTTTTTCTTTACTTAAGATATAACAAACAATAAAATCAAATCTTGCAATGAGTATTGAATAAAAGAAAAAGGAAGGACAAAAAAGAAAGAAAAAGAAAAGAAAAAAAAAAGAAAAAGAGTGTATAGGCTTGCTAAAGGTGTTCTTATTTTAACACAAATGATAGAAAAAAAACGATTTTTTTTTCTTGTTTATACATGAAAAAGAAATGGACACTTGGATGTTAAAAGTAATGACTAATTTCATTTATTCATCTTGATGAGCACCAGCGCCAGGTGGTGGAGCATAGTTTGGCTTATTGCTATTATAATAAGAAATAAATAAATAGAAAAAAAAATACATGAAAAAAAAAACACTTACGTCATCTCAGAGCCACCTTTGTTTCCTAAATGTTCACCAGTATCCATACCTAATGTACCAGCTCCTTGACCGAAACCATAACCTTTTGGTCTAAAAGAAAATTTTTATTCTACAATCTTTCTTTTCTTCGTTCAAATAAATACAAACCCAAATTTACGGCCATAACATTGTTTGCAATAAATATTTCCTTCATGTTCAGCCATAGTCATTGCTTCTAACATTTTCTTACAAAGACCTTTTTTTTTTTTTATATAAAAGAAAAAATTTAAAAGAAAAACAAATAATAATTCATATTTAACATACCACATTTAAAGCACATTTTGTGCCATTTTTTTCCAGCTGCTGGAACTTCTTCAGCAGCATAGACATTTTGATTACATTTTGGGCCTATGAAAAGAATCAAAGTTTGAGATGAAATTTTTTTTTCTTTGAACTTACATTTTGAAACTTCTGGTGGTTTGAATGGCATGATTATGACGATTTAGAGATAAATATGATCTGAAAGAAATTTATATTATATACAACACCTGATTAGAATTTTAGTCACACTCATCATAAATAATATCATACTCTTCATTTAAAACAGAAAAGCAAACCCAGAAAGCAACAGAGAATAATATAAACAAAAGTAAATAAAAGAAGAATCTATACATATATATATATATATATGAATTTGCCTTTATCAAACATTAATTCAATCTATTCATGTTGATTTGCAGCACCAGGTGGTCGTAGCAAAGAGTTCGGTTTCTTTCTATTTCGAATAGATTAAATAAAAAGAAAGAAAATTAATGTAAAATATTCTTACGTCATCATTGAACCAGATTTATTAACAAAATATTTGTTCGTATCCACCACAAGAGAATATTCTCTACTACCAAAACCAACATACTTTTAGAACTCTATATTAATATAAATCTATTTTCAGTAAAAGCACAACCTTAACTACATCAATAATCACTTACAAATTTACGAGCGTTGCATTGTTGACAACATAAATTACCTTCATGCTCAGCAAGTGTTGTTATTTCGAGCATTTTCTTTTTTCTTTTACAAAGACCTTTTCACAAATAAAAGAAAATAGGTGATAATTGATTATCAACAAGAAATTAGCTAAAAAAAAGCAAATAAAAAGAACCCATAGGATAAGGTCAATACCTTACTACATTCACAATAAGTTTTGTGTCATTTTTTACCAGCTGTTGGTACTTGTTCGGTGTAATAGACGGGCTAATTACATTTTAAAATAATAAACAATTTGAATTTAAAATGGTATCTGAAAGAGACAATGAATATAATAGGCTTATGCAGGAACTTATAATAGAATAGAATAGATAGAAATGAATAAAATCAATAAGAAAAAATTCTTCTTCATACTTAAATGTATCGCATTTAAAACATATTTTATAATATTTCTTATGAACTACTTGAACTGCTTTAGAAACTTAAACATTTTCATAGCATTTAGAACATTTGGTTACTTCAGAAGATTTCAATGGCATCTTATTAACGATCAAAAAATAAATAAATAGTCTCATTCCTAATCATTTCTCTAGTCGTGTTAACTTACATAAGATGAATAAGAAAGTCGACTCGTTGGTTGATCAAACTTCTTCTTCTCTGAAAAGAACATAAAAATAACACAGTTGTTTTCTTGGTTCCTTTTTTCTCTCTCTATCTATATGCTTCTATTCCGTATCCGCCGCAGAAAAAAATCGATCAACATCGTATATAACATCCCAGAGTAGAAAATGATTGTTTCCAGCATCATCAACCAAACACCGAGCAATATATTGTGTAAATATCTTTGGCGGTGAATATATCGATGTGCATATCTGTGTGAAAGAAATAGAAAGAGAAAAATATAGAACGAACGATACCATCACTGCCAATATAGAATTTTCCTTATAAGAAGAAAAAGAAAACTAGCTCAAGAAAAAGCATCTAAGATGCATCGATATCTATATATATATATGCGTAGGAATAAAAATAGAGAAAGAAAGAACAGCTATGATAGAATGAAACCCTAACCCGAATGTTCCTCCCAAATTTAGCGTACTAAGTTGATCTCACTACAGATATAACTTGTTTCTTTCTCTGTTCTTTTCTAGTTACCAACAAATCGTGTGTCTTATATGAGGCTGAATATTGTACACTTCTTTCCTCATTCAGTTATACAGGCGTATTCTTTTTTTTTTCTCTCTTGTAGCCCACTCATTTCTCGCCAATGACATTCCTGTTATTAATCACATCTCACAAAAGAACATAACCATATAGGACAAATATTGATAGCAATACCATTTCTTTTTTCTAACAAATACATATCAATAAACGAACATATACGCACACATATACATGGAACAAAAAAAGAAAGATACCTAACTAAAATGATATGCACTTAAGTTCTATGACAGTTATTTCTTATCCAATCAATAGTTGATCTATCATATTCTTATGGGTATTTAACTAACGTTTCACATCATTTCTTGAATTGTGTGGGTTTTAATAGAAGTAAAAGCCTTTAGCAAAGAAAAACAATGTACATATATTCCTACATATATATATATGTATACAAGTAAAAGTTGTTGAGTATCATTAACAGTATGCTGACAAAGATAGGACGACATATACTAGATCATTTTTTATTACGATCAATCATATGAAACATTTACAGATGTTTGCTTGAAGAATTCGATGTGCGTTATTCATATATCAATGAAAAATAATCTTTTTTTAATCATTACTAAATCGACATAAAGTACAAGAAAACTCAGTTTATTTATAAGAGCAATGTCTGATGATTAATTGCTATCGATTGATCACTAACGTGAAAGGTTTCTTTCATCGATCAATATGCAGTAATTTTACCAATATCCTCGACTCTGATTCTTTTTTTTGCCTTCTCAAACGAAATTTCTAGAAAATGTATAACTATCTGGAAGAAATCTTAAAGTTCATTTGTCATTTGGTTTTTTTTACATATTTATTATCTATTCATATTATGTTGTCTATAAAGAATTATTTCATTACATTGACATATTTACATATATTCTAAAAACTAAACCCTAATACATTATTTTTCACTCGTTTCATTTATAAACTATTGAAATATTGTTAAGTAAATTCCAACAATTTATTTAATTGATGATGAATAATTACATTTAAATAAAAAGAAAACTTATATATATTAATTAGGTCAAATTAAGATATAAGGATAATAATTAAAATAACATATATACATAATATATATGTAGAAATGTCTGCGTAGAATTGATATAAGACAAGACTTAATTTAGCATAAGTTTTCTGATACATATAACGTGTCATAAGCTATAAACAGCAGAAAAATAAGAAATGATCTGATGAATTATGTCGCCGTGGACTGGGCAAAGAAGACACAACGACAGAATAGGAACAAAGGTTGCGTTGACCTGTTTTACAATGACTTTGTACTTATCTTGTTACCAATCCATCAAGTTACTGAATTCATCCAGTAAATTATCATATAAATAATGATATACCAGCAATATTGGAGACTAAAAAAGTGAAACATAACTTTAATAATACAGGCGACATGTTTTTCGCTTAATAATCATGAATCTTGTCTTAATATATTTCATATAACATTAATATTGAAACTGATTGATTTGGAAACTGAATTATTATAGATAAACTTATAAGTAAAGTCTGTTAGGTTCAAAATTTTCTTACACGTTCAGAACGAAACTGACGAAGTCTACTTGCAAGAGTCATAACTCGATAGGCAAAAGATCTATCGAGTAAAGAAATTTCATCATATAGCTCTGAACTACAATTATGTATAGTACAAGTTTCGTTGAAATTCATCGATTTATGATTGAAATCCTGAATGTCATTAATTTAAACATGGCATCGAAATCATCGATTCTTTTTTTCATGACTAAGTTTATTTACATTCTAAATTATTGCATTTGAAAGGTTTAGTTTAACCAACGAGAACTCAATATTGTTAAAATTGAACTTCATTGAAAACCTAACAAAACGAACAATAAATGGCCCAATCAGGATAAAACATGATGACCTTCGAGTATGATTATTCATATGGCTTCTCCCAAAGTGACCTTCTTCTATTACGGGCTAGTTTTTCTTAAATTTTACTAAGCAAACTAAGGGTTTTTGAAGAACTCATCTGACATTTCAGTGCGACAAAAAAAATGTATTTTTACTAATAAACTTGTCACCGTAGCTTGTTTGTGGTTGAAAGGTGATATTCACTTGTATTTCCTAGCCTCATTATACTAATACAAAATACGTCAAGTGAAAAATCTCTTACAGACATTATTTGTTTTCCAGGGACAATTGATGTCCAGAGAAAAGATCCGTCTATTTCTCTCTGGATTTTGAAGAGAATTTTTTTTTTCTTCTTTATGGACACTCTTCTTTCTGTTTTGTGTTGCTGCTTTTCATTTTTACATTCCATATTTTTTATTATCCTAACCATTGATTTAATAGGTCTGTTGTACACATCCATTACATCGATGATAATTCTATAAGCTCACAGACACAGATATTCATTATTTTCCAAAATTATAACTTGATCAGGTCATACTTATTTTGTTGATCATATGACGATTGTGGTAAACCAATGCATGACTAGTCATCATCCTTGACATCTTGAATATAAATTTTTATCTGCTCAAAAATGAAAATCTGCAGTATTTAGAAGACTCACAAACTCATTTCAGCCATTCGTATTTTGAGGAAGACTGTCGAATATTCTATAACAGTTTAAATCTTGTTGTTAATGCCGTTTAGCATCTTTTTTTGATCATACAGAACTTTAGGAAAAGAGTCTGACATCTGCTGTTCTCCAATGCGACGGTATATGAAGGAGGCAACCAGAAAAACTTCCATTTAAAGTTACACTCACTGTTTTCTTCGAAAATGTACGTTTATTCCAGAAAAAAATGACTTTCACCCAAAAACTAGATGTATATATCATGGTACTACTGATCTAGACTAAATATTAAAGCAACTACTGTTCATATTATATTGGTTTTTATTTTTTTTCTCTGAAATTTATTGCTTTTGTTGTCACGTAAATCAAGTTCCGAAAAAGACTTTAACGGAATGAAGATGATTAATAGTCAAAGCTAATAATCAGTACGGCGTGGCCACGCGTTACGGAATTTCATTTTTTCACATTGCAACATCTGTAACTTCTCAGTAATAGAAGCAAACTGCCTAAAATTTTTCTCCCATATAGAAGTCGTTTAGATCTATTACCAGTAAAAATTTTATCAATTTATCTTTAGTGACAACAGAGTTATTCAACAAATACTGACCGTTACGGAATTTCAAAAAATGGAAATTTTTTTTAGGGTGGCCAAGAGTTAAGCGTTTTTGTACGAAACACAGCAACACACCGATAAACGTTATATGCAAAAGTTGTTCCGTTTTCAACAAGTAGTTAGAATATCAGATCATTTCTGATCGAGCCTAGCTTCATCAAATGAAAGATTTGAAATATCGTCCGTTACGGAATTTCACTTCGTTACGGAATTTCACATTTTCTTCGAAGATCGTGATTTTAACCCAAAGGAAAGGATTAGAATAAAAAGTAAGCATATATTCGTCACCAGCATCGAATTCTACAACGAATGTCTCATTTTTTAACAGGATTCGACGAAAAAAAATTTTCAACATTTTTGACCATAAGAAATTTTCGAGAAAAATCAAAGTTCGACTTTTGATTATCTAAATACTTCATTTTGTTCAGAATTCGACGCTGATTCCGAATATAACCAAATATGTGCATATCTATGCACGAAATCAGTGATAAACGCTTGATACTGTAAAAACATCCGAAATTTCGTATGCCTAGGAAATTCCGTAACGCGGTATTTGTAGAAAACGTATGTGAATATTGAATGAAACTGCAACTAAAATAGGTATTTTGTGTAGAGCTTGTTAAGCTCTATCCGAAAATACTACTTTTGTTACGAGCATTAGCAACATAAGCGAGCAAAATACGCTAAGAGCGAGTTTCGTTACGGAATTTCGTCAAGAAAAGCGATGGTTTTTGAACTCATTATCTTCATTCGTAGACATCTATCAACTGACGGAAGGGTCATGTCTTTAAAGAGTACTTTGTATCCCATCGATTAATAAATAATTGAAGAACTTTTTCTTTTGCCAATAGTTTCTTGCTTGACGAAGTATTCCACTACCCTCTATTGCCCAAATTTTCGAGTTACTCATTCAAAGGAAGACCTTACTCATCCAGTGCACTCAATGAGACTTAGGAATAAAAATGCCCACATTTCAAGTACTATCGACCATTCTCTTTTAAATTGTAGACTCAGCTTTCTATATGTTTGATTTCGAACCTCCCCCATGCATGGGTGACCGATGCGTGGCCATGCCGAGTAGATTTCATCATCCAAATGATTGGTACATGCGTAATTTTAGTATACTTCTAATTAGATAAAAGCTTGGTCTCAAATAAAAGTTAATATGTGTTTAGACATCAAAAACAGTAATTATATTTGAGATATGAATTTTGTTAGATTAATAAAACTATGGTTTTCATCAAATAGGAACGAAGTGTGTTTACAAGAGAAAGACAATCATTATGAATATGTTCAACTATTTTATTTTGTACAAAATTAAAGCATATTTTAATAAAAAGTTAATTAAAACAATCGTTGTTCTTTTATTTTTGGAGTCAGTGAATTTCTCTATCAAATAACATTCTTCAATGAAAATATAGGACAAGATATATATATCGAGAAGAACAAAATAGATATGTTTACATAAATTCGTTTAAAAATTTTAGTATACTACATGACAGTCATTCTGATTTTTACTACTGATAAACTGACTGTGACTTAGCAGATTCTTTTTTCTATGGTGAATGATTGTATTTTTGAACATCCTTTTAACTTAATGTGAAAGAGTGAAGATGAATGTTTCATTTCTATTTTTATAAAATTATTATTAAGCAGACATATACACGATGCATAATGCATTTGTTTTCTTCAATTCATATGCAGTCAATTGCAGCTACGCTACAGATTACTCCACAATGGGCAATTAACAAGATTAATTTTTCGAGCAAGAAAGGTCTATTTTGAGTGAGTAACGATTTTCTTTTATGAAGTTTGTCTCGATGGATGTAAAGTAATTTCTCCTAATCAAAACAAAAGTCAAGTCAAAAGTTTTGATAAATCGCATGTCTTTAGATTTGTATTCTTCAATCCTTAAAACCACTCATCAAACTATATTCAAAAAACAATAGGTATTGCTCGACTGAACTGTACAATCTATCTCGCCCATTCTCCATTACCAGTTTTCTCGTAACGTAATTCTTGGTTGACAGTAATTTACAACACCTATTTAGACTTCTCTCGTTTATTAGGCAGTTTTTCAAGAATAATAAAATATCTTGTTGTTCGCTTGTTTTAAGAAGCCTTCAACTTAGTATCTTCGACCTAATCTATTGAGTTATGACATCAATGTAAAACACAGTAATATTTAATATTACTTTCTTTGTATTTCTCAAATGAAACTCAAGAATTGTTTGAACGTAAGAAATAGTACAACTTATTCTGATTTAATTAACTATGAAAAACTATGAGACGAACAACGATATAGAGTTTCTACTTTATAGATATGAGCTTTTTTAATTTTAGAATATTAATAACATATTTTAATCAATCGAATTTGCTTTATCAATGCAAATATATGAATTCTTCTTAATATTAATAAAGAAATCAACAAAAAAACTTTCGATAATTAGCGACATCAATTGATTAATCATCGTTTTATCTTCAATGTAGTGGTTAACATCTAGAGATGTCACTATCAAATAATATCTCAATGGCGATATTAATTTCTTAATTTTATCGTTCATTTCTTGATTTTCTAAAAGAAAATCATGTTTGCTACAAAAAAAGATTTTACTTTATTAGCTCGACAAATCTCATTGTCTTCTCGTGAAACTGCTGCTACTGCTACTGAAACTTCTGTTCCATTTCTTGTTGATGTCTATCAAATACGATTATGGAAATTACTGAATAAACCAGAAAAAGCTGATGTAGAAGCTATTGCACAAACATTTCAAGTTTGCTAAAATAAACTAAACTAAGAATAATTTATTATTTTTATATTTCGTTAGTGTAATCCACAAGAATTACTTCATACAATTGTTGCTTTATATGATAAATCATTATCTGATATTGGTGGGTAAGTCATCTTTACTTAAACTTTTTTCTATTGAATTAGTATTTTTCTTTTCTTATCCAATGAATTTATTTATATAGTGAAACAATTTATAGTACAATTTGTGAACCAAAAGTGGTTACAATACTTGTTGTATATGGTAAATTTATTATTGACTAATTTTAAATTTAATCATCGAATTCTTTCTAGATGATCCAAATGTAGTATTAAAACAAGGAACTGTGAGTGCTATAGTTACTAATGAAGAAGATTGTCTCGATACATTACTTGAAGATGTTGAATATCCAGATAGTGTTTTTCATAAAGTTTTTTCTGATCTATCATCAAGTGAAAGTTCAGATGAGTAAGTTATTTAAATGAAATTAAATTTCTACTTAAACTGTAATATTGTAGAGATGGTGATGATGATGATGATGATGAATCTGATGATGATAATGAACATGATTATTCAATTGGTATTGGTAAATTTTTAGAAAAAGTTAAAGCTGGAAAACTTAATTTTCATAAACGTCTTATTGGTTGTCTTAGTTTTCAAAAAACTACCATATTTCCATTACCGTATGTTTAGAAAATTTAATTTCGAAACTTCATTATGTTCTTTTTTAGAGCTCAAGAAGAACATGTCTTAGATCTTCAATTATTGGCTTGTCGAAAAAAATTTCGTGGTCGAGGAATCGGTCGACATTTAATGAAAGTAAAAATAGAATTTGTTTGTTTTTATTTTCCTTTTTTTTAATTTAATTTTCGTATGTGTTAGTTATTAATGACTCATGATTATATTGGAGAATATGATGCTATTATAACAGCATCTGATCAAAGTGCTATTGATTTTTATCGAAAATTTGGTTTTACAGAAGATTCTATAATATTAAGCAAATACAAGTAAAAAAAATTTTCTTTATATGGTTAAAAATCCATTCCTTATTCATTCTAGAGATATTGGTGATTGTTGGACAAATACAACAAAAATGTGTTATTTACCACCATATAATGGTAAAAGAAAGATGAATATTTTAAATATACTTCTTATGCAGTAGTTAATCAATTAACAAAAAATTGCACTGCTCACGCGAAAGCCAGAACCTATCTGATTCGAAATTTTGTAACTCGGGGAAACCTTACTTTGATACTTTCAATGAAATTTTCTAATCAAAATAGAATAGTCATCCCGAAGATACGAAATATTTTCTTCTGATTTTTTTTTATTTGGCGACTAGACTCCATTAGGCGCAAAATTTTCATATATGACCGAGTTTGGGATCAACTCGATGAGCTTTAATGAAGACAATTCACACGTTAACTTCAAGCAGGACTCATTTTTGAGTAACCGTGCCTTATTCATACCAACTGTTGAATTCTAGTGATAGGAATTTTAAAAAAAAGTGTGTGCATGAAATGATGAAAATTTAAGAGAATGTATTTAATCGTTAACAGACTCATTTCTTCTGAGATATGATTTGTTTTATTACCTCGTTTCATATTCATTTATTAAATGTATAAATTAAAATCTTAATAAATGTTGATAAAAAATTATACTGACAACAAAGTAATTTAATTTATAACTTAGTCAATAAGTAATTTTTCAGACATGTAGCAGTATGTCCTAATAAATATTAAAGCGCAACAAATATGAGGACAATACAAGCAAACAAAAAGCTTTTCAGTTACCGTCAGGCGCGTTGCATATTTCTGTGCGATACATTGACTTTTTAGAAAATAATTGTGATTGAATTCTGGTCTATAATGTTATTTCATTCAGCGTGAGCAACAAACTATAACATCAATTCTTTGGAGTTTGTAGTCATTTGATCAAAATCCGTATGATTAACATTCTGAAATTATGCATTTCGTTCAATTGATGTTCCAAAATATTTTCTGAGAAAAAAAAGGAAACTGTCATTTATTTGATAATAATCTCTGGAAATTTCTAAACTACAAGTACACTTGAACAAAGTATAAACCAAAATTGTAACTAGTAATAGTAAACGGTCGGTATAGACTTCTTCGTACACAAAACTATTTTTACTGATGGTAATTATAGAAAAATATAGCAAAGGAAAAACTTTCAGTGTCATCCCTACGGAATTAAAATATGAAACGCGATGAAGTTACTTGCATCTTGGTGGGAAACTCCATCATCTATATGATAGACCATGGTAGAAACAAAAACCAACGTGTCTCGGAATACCAATAGGAGTGTGAAAGACATATGGATATTTCTGTCACAAGCTGTCAATCAGAGAGAGATATGATTAATCGACAGGCTGATATGACTGTGACAAGATGAAAAAAGTGAAAAATGACTCATGTCGGTCTAGTTCAGTCTGAGTAGTACCGATATCGATAAAGGAAAAAGTCTTCCTGATTGTAACTCTTACATCAACAATCGTAGATCATCATGACTATGCAACAAAGTTCAAATTTATATTGAAACAGTTACTTCATATTGGATTGTATGTCGATCCAGATATTATGACAAATATGCAATCATTCACGACCGTACAAAAATACAACTAACACTTGTACAAAAAGCTACCACCGTTCATACTCATCAAGAAAGTCAGAAAACCTCATTTGCTGACTACCTGAACTATAAAATAATATACAGATTTTATTCTATCTATTTCGGGACATATTTCTTCATCGTCTTTCACTCTTAAACCTCCACAAATGCAATAAGAAAGTAATTCATATACTTTAACGAAACGTTATTGATATACAATTTGTGATCGTATATCAACAACGTCTATCACGATTGATGGATTCCTTTTTTGATCATGTTTCGCAATAATTAAACTCGTATAAAGACTTAAAAATTTTTATATAAATATTAATAAAAATATTTAGTTTTTCAGTTATTAATGATGATCCTATTCGATGTTTGACTATGATGGATGATCAATTTCAAAAATGGTATTTATTTTTGATTTAGTTATGTTCAATAATTTATTTATTATTTTAGGCAAAAAACAATGTTCAGTAGTTATCAAAATCAAGCAGCGTTATTTAATCGATTAAAAAATGAAATGATTGGTTTATATGCTAAGGTAAATCATTAATCCTTTAGTATTATTATTATTAATTAAAAATATCTATTAAGATAAATACACAAGAACAAATAATTATTTCTTTGAATCGTGAACGATTTTTACTTGCTAAAGAAAATGCTTCGCTTAGTAAGTTTTACGTATAAAAAACAATTTTTTTAAAGATAATTTTGTTAAATTTACTAAGAATTAAAATTATCTCAATCAAAAACATATGCAGAAGAAAACAATGAAGGTAAATATAAAAGATTTTTCTTATCAATAAATAAATCGAATATTTTTCTTTTATTAAGATATTGAACAACTTGAAACTCATCAAATGATTAAAGACATGGAAAAAATGTCTATATCAAATGAAAAACTTTTAATTGCTCAAATGTCTTTATTGATGGATGATGATTGTAATACACAAATGGCAATTGAATATTGTACACATAAACTTAAAAATCCTGAAAATTATCAAATTAAAGCAAAAAAGGTTTGTTTTTTTTTATTTTGAATTCTTTTTGTTAACATAACAAATATTCCACCAGAGAATTTATATGATTGCACATCTTGTTTGTTGATAATTACGAATAAGAACAAACATTCTCTATTCACGTAACAAATTATTATTCGTATTGGTTTTAATTGCAAATAACATAAGAAATAAATTCTATACTAGATTATAATCTATTAAAAATGAACATAATTCATCTGAATCTATAATGATTATGCCTTTGTCTTGATATCAAATTTTGAAAATCTCGGATCGTCAATGCATAGGAAAAGAAATTTGTAAGAGGTAATCTTCGAGCTATATAAGTGATTTTCGTGAGCACATAGTCGTATATTCTCTTACTTTGAAACGAACAAGAGATACACTAGAACAAAAAACTATTAGTTCATTATATGCGTACGGTGGACATTCGAACAGATATCAGGTGAAAAATTAAAAGTCTACTTTTTAATGACTTAAATACAGCAACATAGCACTCTGACCCATAAGTTATTTAAGGATATAAAAGTCATTGTTTCTCTTATTAGCATCAGTCGAAAAATACCGCTAGTTAGCATTAGGAGCTCTTTTAATGTGAAAAATACTGAGAAAGCACTTCTGCAAAAATTATCTGTGATCTCAAATGATGTCTTACACTTTATGAATTAATTAAAAAAAAAGGAACTTTCACTTTTATCTACTTAGTATTTGAAAAAAAATTATTCTCCTTTGACATCGAGTGACTTTACAGAAACATTTGTTCAGTATAATAGATTCGCGAAATGTTTCACAAATTCAAACCACACAAAACTTTCATAGAAGGAAATTATCAGTAAAAAAAAGCTTGTTTTTTTAATCAGATTCGAGTTTTTCACGTTGTATTAATATTTGAGACATGATACAGTTATAATGAGCAGAAATTGAATCCTTTTTTATATTAAAACAACAATTAATGTCCATTCGGTCTATGAAAAAATGTCTACTATACTGTCGAATTAAAATATGATACGATGTAGCTACTTCTGTTAATCACATAGAGGTTGTTTTATTCGCTCTATTTTGAAACACATTTCTTCATTAGTCTTTTGCTTAATCCTTCAGAAATGCAAAATGCAAGTAGTTTAACAAGACATTATTGATACACAGTCTGTAGAGAGAAAATAGAAACAAATCTTCATTTAAATATTTGTTTGAAATAAGAAATAATCTGATTTTATATCTAGATAACTGTTGATTCAGCTACAACAGCTTTATATCAAAGTTCTCTTGGTTCATTACATAATGGTAGTCAAAAAAATGAAACATTACTTTTTTATTATGGTCATCATGATCATCTTGATATAATAGCCAATGCTGGTTTTACTAATGAAGGTTTAACATTAATGAATAATTCAATTGATTTTGATTGATTTGTTTTCTTTTTTCCTTTTCATTTAGATTTTCTATATGGCTCATTTGGAAAAGGTCTTTATTTTCATTCAATGATAAAAAACTTGCAAGCACAGGTAACTTTTTTTTAATTTCGTAATCATTTTCTATTTTTTTGTTAAATTTTAGAAAGTTGAGAAAATTCTTCTTTGTAAAGTTGCATTAGGTCGTATTGAACTTATATCTAAATCAAAAATAAAATCAACTATTACATTAAAAAGAAATACAGAATATGATTCAATTAAAGTTCGTTTAATATAATTTTTTTATTTCTTGTTTATTTTTTAATTCTTTTTATTAGATATTTGACATGGAAATGAAAGATGATAATGATGATGATGATGATGAAATAGTGATATTTGATTCTCATCTTGCTTTACCATTATTTATTGTAACATTCGAATAACAATGAAAACAGAAGAAAAAAAACTACTAGTGCAATTTTAATTTATTTAAGTTTTTTCCACTAAATAAAGTCATATGGGATTTGACATTGATAATTTAATTGAATTGCAATTGATTGTTTCATTACTAGTAGTTTGATTTTAATTTTTTGTATAAGAATCAATTATTTTTTGACGAAATGTTTCGATTAGATCTTGTTATGCTTGTTCGAATTTTTGTTTTCTATACATTTGACATGCAGAATAAGTTTCAATTAAATCAATATATTGTCCTATTGATGTTATTATTGTTTGTTCAATTGTATATTCAACAAGAGTTGATTTGTAGAGTAATAATAGTAAAAGTGATTGATAATACCTATCAGTTAACCATTGTCTACTGTTCCAATAAGGATGTAATGTAATCTGAACAAACTCACGGTAAATAGCATCAGCTATTGGATTATCCGATGTACATAAATCCATATGTCCATATAGCAAAAACACCGATATTAGGTTTCAATACACGTTTAACTTCTTCAACAAATACTTTAAGATTAAGCCAATGTAATGATGTAGCAACAGTGATTATATCAACTGAGTTTGATTCCAGAAATGTTAAGTCTTCTGCTTTATTACATCGATATTCGATATTATCTTTTTGCATAGCATGTGCTATTTGATTAACACTAACATCAACACCAATCACTCGATCACAGTATCGAAAAATAAAGATTCATTTTTCTTTTGAAAAAATGTTTATACACAAAGAGCAACAATGATATTTACACGCTAAGTCCAATTGTAGCTTGACCGTTACCACATCCAACATCAAGGACGAGTGGAATTTTTTTTATCTGTTTGATTACCATTAAAATAATAATTAATAATATGTTCAAATAATTGCTTTGGATAATTTGGTCGATGAAGACGATATTTACGTGTATGTTCTTCTTCTTCAAATAGTCGACAACTCATAGTTCTTTTTTTTGTTATTTATCTTATACTTATACAAACGATTGTGTTAGTTTTACTCATAATTTATTAGTTTGTTGTTTTTTCTTTTCTTTTGTATTCTGCTTTTTTTTAATAAAAAGAAACACGTCTACTTTTATATTCAATTTATATTGCAATGCTCTCTATAGTATCTATAGAAATATTTTTTTTTGTCGAAACATGTCTGGATGCATTACTGATAAAAGGACCAAGGTCCATAAAAGCACTATTGTTTTCAATATGTTTTCGAAAGAATTGCTACTTTTTCAAATGAATGTTCGGAGATTAAATTAATTTCTTTGAGAACAAGACAGAAGTAGATGGAGAAAAGGGCTCCATTCATAAGAACACATCAAGCCAGGACAACAGAGACTATCTTTTTGAAAATTTGCAAGCGTCAAAGTATTTATATCCAAGTCGGATCGTCTCGGCTATGAGCAACTATAATCTTGAGGATAAGTTTCATCCTTAATATGTATAGACTATTTGTCTTATGATGCATACACTTTTTCTCGTGCCTAATCATGCTTCTATGAATTATAATATAATTTATTGCAGTAATTATCATTTCTTTTTATTTTCAAAAAATGTTGATAGCGGTCAAAAATATATCAGAAATAGCTATAGGACATTCGATAGAGCAGATAAAAAAATGTTTGTATGTCTTTCATCTTTATCATTCCATCGTATTGTTTGTTGGCATGGTGACATTATTAACGAACGATGGTTGAGGAGCATGGAAGATAGGTCCAAGAAAAGTGATCGATGCAAACAAAATTACAAAGATAACGATAATTTCAAGACTAATGCCTGCTTTGAGCAAATCCATGATTCTTACATGACCATTGGAGAATATTATGGCATTTGGTGGAATAGCTAGAAACAGTTATTTGTCATTGACTCGAACAAAAATGAAAACGAACAACTTACCGATTGATAACATGAACGATAGCAAAGCAGCCATGCATGATGACATAATAAGATAAGTTGGATGGTTGTTAATCGTGTGAGACTTAACGAAAAAAAAGACAGTAGAAGCTGAATGATAGACAAAGAGAAAAGCAAAATTTCTTACGATGCTATCGAGAATAGGAATTAAGATGCTAGCACATGCGATATTTCCTGTAAATTCGGTGAAAATAGCACTGATGATAATTACAATAAAAATTATGAGTGTTTTAGATGCTCCAACAATAAAGTAAAGAAGACGAACAATAGTTGTCGATAGATTTGATGTCTATAAACGCAATTACATGTAGAAAAATATTCGTCAAGTGAAAACAAACTTTGAATCCATCAGCAATAGCTAATCCAGCACCTTACTATATGAATACACCCCATAGAAATAATTTCAACAGTTGATTCTATTGAATAATTGAGTTATATTTCCGATTTTCTAATCAAGGCAGATAGTTTTCTATATTAAAATTATCTTCTAAATCTTCTTCCCAAATATGATTTGTCCTTCAGAGCTACTTAAAAAGTTGCCTGTCACCCAGAGAAAGACCAAGACAATGAAAAGAATAGTAACAGTGCGCTGACACCAGCTGTATGCCCTTAAGTCATAGTCTTGCTTTTTAAGAATAGTTTTCAAATGTTTCCGCGAGTCGTGCAAAGTCAAGTTGACTTTCCACCGAAAGATTCCATAATTGTGCATATGAAGATGAAAATGATAACAACGAGTATGATTGCAAACTTACTCTTTGCGATTGTACAAGATTTGTAGTTACAACCAGCAGATTAGAAGCATAATGACAGCAACCGGTAAGTCGAACAAGAAAAAATTGGCAAACGATATTTTCAAAGTGCAATAAAGTACGCACTGATCAACAAATCCTTTAGTGGAAATATTTGTACCAATTTCAACGAGTGTTTTCAGTCTGCTCAGGGCAGAGCTATAAGCCATAACAATAACAAGGTCTTCAAACAGACGACAAAATAGATCATGCATATATTTAGTTCGACAGATTTACATTTTATTTCCTACCTTTCTTGAGCTGTCGATAATCGAATTGCGTTGTAAACAACTGATCGCTTGCTGCATCTGAATCAACTGTTGTTTAGTTGTTAGATGTGCAGATCTACGAGTTCACTATAGTATATTAACCCTAGTAGATGAGAACCGTCTGCTGTAGATCAGTTTGACTCCTACTAGCAAGTGAGTGAAAGTATTTAAAAAAAAAACTGAAAATTTTCATGTGTCAAATCACTCTAAAAAATTGACAACAGAGATAGTCTTGGTTAGTTCATCACACTCGAACAATTTATAAACAAAAGAATAAAAACTTCTGTTTTTGCTTTTGTATGTCCGGGACTTTAAAAAAGTGTTCGATGATCAGACAATAGCTAAGCAAATATTCTTCTTTATTTTGATAGATCATGCTTGCATCTTTTCCTTTTCAAGTCAAAGTATTCAAAACATGTCCACAATGGGTATTCATGTTTCTACGCATTTGAAATTTATCTTGTTTGTCGTAAATAGAGCGTTGACAGCTTTCGGAGTCTCTACAACTGAGGCTCCTTAAGACGAAGATTGGACTACACCTTATTGTATTGAATTTTTGTTTTTGTATATCCTTTGTCAGTGAAAGATTACTACATATGTAGGTGCAGTTTGGCAAGCATTATATGGTACTCAATGGTTTGTTCATCTAAAACAATTGAACTAGAAGAAGAAAATGATTTGTACGTTTCAATCGAGACACTTACAAATGTTTGTTTAAGGTTATCCTAAAGCTGTCATTCGATTTCTGGTCAAGATAGAAGTTAAACGGATTTTTGAAGCTGAAAGCAAGTATTATGCAAAGACTGGGAGGCACTTTAAATATTCAAAATTGAAGTAATTACTTGAACTCTTATGTGATGTTTTTGGTTTCTATTCAACTGACTCGAACAGATTTAATTCACTTCTGTATGATCTAATCTTGATTAGATGTTTGTTAATATTTGTTTTTCATTTTATTCCAAACTTCAAGTACGCGCACAAGCATACATCAATGACGAAAATTAATAGAAAAAGAAATACTGACAACTTGATCTATACGTACAGGGAGAGAGATCAAAATGACATTAGTTGCTCTTGGGACGAAAAGAATGCCAAAAACATCTCTTGCTTGAGTGCAGAGTGACATTGATATGTTTTTTTCTCCGTAACAAATACATGAAGATTCATGCTATACAAGAAAAACAAATTTTTCTTATGAATACTTAAGTTCTACTGTAAAATCCGCGTTTGTTCGTATCTGAAATAGACTAAATATTTTTGCAATGAAACTGTCCATTAACAGTGAATATCATGAAATGAAATAGAAAAAAAAATAGAAAATATTCAATTTTGTACAGACACTACAAAGAAAAGAAGACGAATCACCCGAGCACACACAAAGAAAAAATTTTTTTTCACTCTTGTTTTATTAAAAACTTCAAAAAGAAAGATATTAAATGATGTAACACAAAATGTACCAGATATTATTAATGTGTAAAGTCTTTCGTCGTATTCCATTGTGGCTCTTTTTCAGCACCTTTATTGCGTATCTCTTCAATTGTACGCTCTTGCAATATATTCAATGGAACGTCAGGTGTGCGATGCGCTTTGATGATTTCTTCTGATGCACAGCTGCAATCAACATTAAGATATTGTTGTTGAGCCATTTTGATTTCTGTTTCATTCCTATAATAGTTGTCTCGTCTGATGACCGGAATACGAATGATTTTGGAAATCAGTTGACGCGTATAACACTGCATGGCAATTTATTCGATTTTGTTGACTCTCTTTTCCGATATTTGGTTTCATATTTATATGTAAATGATAGTTGGTCTATATTTACATTCAACCAGTGGGTAGTAATCAAATTTGTTACACTACTGCGCGCATCACCCACGTATGTCGTTATTGTGCAATTAAGTAATACTCAAAAATATACATTTGCAGGACACACGTATTCATTTCCACAGTACGAAACTAATTTTACAAACAACTTACAAGCTGTTATTTTGCTTTTCTTTTAACGTGGTAATGGCTATAAAAGACGAAAAAGTCACACGAAGTGGAGCAACAAATGTTTGGTTGATCGATTAGTTAGGGTCTTTTTTTCCAGCATGTATGATTCATTTTACTCTATAATATATTATTCTTCTACCGTTACATTCTCTCCAAAAAAAAACAACAACCCAGTCAAATGCGAAAACTTTTAAAATGTGTACATACACAGCAATAGTGCTGTGTATACATGCATGAATGATTATGACACGGTATGCGTTGGAACGCGTCAGAGCATAAACTATATTCATGTTTATATGCATGAAATTTTGCGCATGTATACATTTAATATTGTTGCTGTATGTAAAGACATATGAATGCCTTTGTAGATCGCTCACGCGTGTACATGTAAGGCAATTTCAGAATGCGCAATAAACGAAGATAACTACTACGGACATGTGCACATGAATCCTAATAACTATAAGTGAATTCGAAAAATTGAACAAGGTTTTTGAACCAATATAGTGAGAGTATATAAGAATGGTCTCATGTTAATTTGGAACACATATATAAATGCTGAAGAAAAATATTGCACTCTTGCACAGAGCAGCATGCATCCTACACAAATTGCAGTAGTTTGCATATCAATGCAGAATAATTTTAGTGATAGTTCTCATAAATACGACCTTTTTGCACTAACATGCAGAATTTAACAAAATTCTAGTCATTTTTCAGGCACACGCTGGTAACATTTTGCATAAACATGCACTAATAAAAGCCATACACGGTATCATATGGTTTGCTTAAAAATTTTGAAAATTGTTTCTCTATACACGTGTTTGCGATCTGTACATCTGTGTATATGCTGTCGTCTTGCATTTACTCACAAAGATTGCAAATCTTTAAAATAGTTTGCATCTTCATTAATAAGACACTATACTTTAAAAAATCTATTGTAAGTAAACGCGAGTTTCTGAAAATTTTCTGCAAACACACGCATCCCGTAGACTTTCGTATTTGACTAGGAAGAATTAATGATGTAACTTTTCGATCCATAATAACGCCTGTAAATAACTATGCACATGAAAATAATAGTATCGATCTAAACTACAAGTCTAATACAATCATTTAACTTGAAATAATTTCGAGGTTGTGACTCTGTATCTCGACAGAATTTACAGATAATGCTTTCTTTTTGAGATGTAATTATTAAAATTAGCTAGTGTTATCAACTCCGCCATGATAATCACGTTTATCTGGATAGCATGAATTTTGCAGTACAACTTTGGCAGTTGACTTTCGGCAATTGCCAAAAGTTGTGTTTGTATTGAAACTTTGATCTCAAATCAATTGAACTTTCGGCAATTGTCGAAAATCCAGTTTTTTTGGCAATACGACGTAGAAATACTTTTGATGGTCAGTGAGAATCTTGAGACAGACGAATAGGCTTCCATAAATAAACTATATTAGACTATCATTTAAGAATAAAGATAAATATTTAATTATCGGTTTGAATTAAAACAGCAAGAAAGTATTGGCCAACATCGAAAAAGTATTATAGTTAGCTCTTTTTCTAGTAGAAAAAATTTTTGTCGCCTAATAAAGTCTCTCATAAATAGTCCGAAAGCAATATTTCAGCAATTCGATTTATGACGCTTTAGAGATATTTTGCCAAAATACAAATTTCCAAATCATTTTTCTTTGGGACGCCAACTCGAGTGTCAGGCGTGGAAAATGGTTGCCGTCGACCAGTGTCAGAATAACCACGACGAAAGTAATAAGCGACTAATTCAGCTCGTTAGACAAGAATGCTCATTTTCATTAATTGGGCATGCCAAGGACGACGAGCAAAGTTTTCGGCCACTGATATAATGAATTTTCTGTAGCCTTATTTTTGTAGGTCAGGACGCACGACTAACATTTCAAGAAGAGTACTTTTGATTTCTTTATCATACTGTAAAGGAACGGAACAATCTGTACGAATATTCTTAGTCATCGCGGCGTCTTGCAACGAGACGCAACCAAAATTAAAACTTTTGATTCTCGATCGAAAAACAGCAAAAAAACTGAACTGTCATCGGTAATCATCTGCATCAACATATCATAGTCGATTCTTGGACCTTCAACACACTCATCACTGTTAGTCCAATCTTGACGAGATGATTCACCACGATGGGCACCATTGACTAATTGCGAGATTGATTCACAATCGAAGATATCGGCTAAACGATGGGTCAACGGCTCTGAAAAATCATCTGTTCGACTAGATTCTATCTCTTTGCTCTCTGTTACTATAGCTGTATGCATTCAAAATAATAACTATCGTCTGTAGTGAAGAATTCACAAAGGTATGAATTTCGATCGAGAATTCTACGAGACACGAGCAATAAATATGCCGTTTCTCTAGCATATATTTCATCTCCAAATGTAGATTGCTTATCTCGAGTTCTGCACTTGATATGACCTACGATATTCGATAACACACCTTTGAATATATACAGCAAACATCGGCATTGATAAATAGAGAGCTTCTATTAGTCTTAACCGATGAAAGATAGATGACACTGGGTTTCATTGTGTGCGATTGTCAAAGGAGGGTGTGGTATGAATGTTTTTTTTTAGTGAACGTTACAGTGAGAATTGGTGAAGCGCCACAAATTGACTAGATGATAATTTTGATGAGCTATTAGATTACATTTGTTTTAGCCTATTTAACCAATGACAGTTTTTTTTTCGCAGTGACATATAGTCAATCATGTATGTCTCCGTTCCTTTTATGAAGTCTACATATCGGACAAAACTATATTGACAGAAAAAGCAGGAAAGAAAAAAGTCGAAGAGGAAAATGTGTGAAGAAAACATTAGATTGAAGCTAAACATCGAGGATGGGTGTGACATTTAGAAATTGAAAATTCAAAAGATATTGAAGTAGAGGCCGGCAAACTTGAGGTATTCAAAAATGAAGGTAGCTCGAAACATTAAGAAACATAAATCCACTGAAGAAGTTACGAAGACTGACACATACAATCTCAATTCAGGAGCACCAAACTGTTAATTCCACTTGATTTTCTCGAATTGTTTGGATTTCGAAGCAGTTTAGGTAATTCAAGGTATTCCACAATGAAGAGGCTTGAAACACTGTCACACATAACTCCACTAATGAGTTTACAAAGATTGGCGCATACAATTCGGATGTGCACGCTCTCAACAATGAATCTCACGTAATCTCCTTGAATTTCTCATTTCTGTACGGTGAATATATTTCGTTGAAGAAGTGAGTTTTATCTCAGGTTTTTCGCCATATAGTTCAACACTCGCAAGCAAACGAATTTCACAAAGTATATCACTAACAGTATACAAGAACATCAAACGAAATTCGATTAAGCCAAGTGTTTTCTCTTCGATTTAATTCGCTTATGGATGAAAGTTGAAATTGGCCCAAATATAGATATGGTCGCTTCCGAACTGTGTTAGAGCATCTTTGAGTGTTCCATTTGGAGTATCCCATGCTTTACCGTTTTCAATCAATTTGATTTGATGTGGATTATAGAATATATGATCAACGGCTGTATTGCATTCTGAACATGCTGGATCCGGATAATAGGTTGGAATTCGTATACAGTGATTCGATTCACGAAAAACATCTTTAAATTCATTCCATTCGAATCTATCACATTCATCTGTTTCGGCATTCATGTCGCCAGCTATAATAGTCACAAGATTATCAGTACCAAGCATTATTCTACACTTGTCTTTCACCATCTTAGCTTGGTCTAATCGATCGATATAATCGAGATGAAGATTGACGATATGAATATTCTTGGAAGGTATTGTTATAATCTGAATGGCTTCACCTTTGTCCAAATCAAGAATACTGTGGGTCATCCTCGCTGTCGAAGCATATTTCCAATCCTTCCTGATTAATGTCAGAAGACCATTGCGTACGGATGCTGCAGTTGGATGGTTCCATGCCGAATGAAATACATAATGCTCGTCTAGTTTTTTTCTCAATAATTGAACAGTATCTTCCTGTGCCTCTTGAATTAGGACAATATCGTGCTCAAGTGATAAGATTCTATTGGCAATCTTGTTTATTCGTTCACGATGATTCACCGCTATCTCGAATAGAGTTGGATACCAATCTTGATTTACCCAACAAGGTGCTAAAATATTCCAACTGAGTAAACACAAATCTGGTCGTGAATGGGCGCTCATATCTAAAATGTCAAGACAATCAATCTATTGGTGCGCTTTAAATCGAATCGAACACTAAGATAAAACAGAACGTTACTACCAATGAAGTGAAAGAACGGGAACAGAAATGAGGAATGTACAAATATGAATCATGCTGGCTTATCTTTTTGATAATAGTCACCATTGTTTGATTCTATCTTGACTAGTTTTCGTCTATGACGTATTCTGCTGCCATTGAAAAAAATCATTAGATCAATGAAGTAATGCATCCGAACAAGTCATAAATACACTTATAGCTTGCATGGAACATTACTGACTAATGATAAAAAGAGAAAAAGAGTCGATTGGTCAAAGCAATAGATCAAATCAAAGAAGTTTTTGGAAGATAACGCTAGATTATAGGATGTATGTCAAGTGATTGACAGATACCCAATACATGATGTGAGAGAGACATCAAATATTTGAAAAAAAACAGTCAAAGGGAATTATGTTACAGAATAGAGAGCAGAAATTTGACGAACAATGTGTTCGCAGAACTTATCATAGAATTCTTGTCACCATGTGTATATTTTCTTAGGACTAAGAGTTGATTTATGTACGATGAAGATAGAATTGTTTCTTTTATTTAAATTTTGGCTTCAACCAAACATTTTCGACATTATGAGCAGGAACACTAGTTTTTGGATCTATGTAATTTACTAAGGCGTTTACGGTCAAATGAAAGTAGTTGGCATTGTTGCAAAGTGTAAGTTAGATACACCATCCATCTGCAGCAAGGTACGTTCCCGGTTAGAATGTATTGACTGATAATTAAAATTGATACCTGTAGGTCTCACTAATCAACAGGAACTATAAAGGATCGTCGTATGTGAACCTTTATTTCACCAAAGGTTTACGATTCTACTAGAACAACACATCCACCATAATTCTTCTGTTTGCCGCAGCAACTTTCGTCGACCTCAACTGCACAGAATGAATCACCGACCTGCATTAGACTATTGACACCGACTCAGGCACTCTAATGTCCAATTTCTGCATAGTTCTATCGAAAAATTCTCTTGTTGAACACAATGATAGATAGGTTCGAAAATATGGTTCAGAGACAAGTGAGTTTGGTTGAAAGAATGTTCACGTCTGATTCATCTTCTCATTTCGCATTTACAGTCACAAGAAAACGTATTCTAAACGACTCATTATGTGAGTATCAATTAAGAGTAAGAGAAGTCTTCATTACCATTATCCCGCCTTGTCAGTTTCACCATGAATCAAACGCTGTGACGTTCACGGCAAGTGTTAGCGGGCTCTCACTAGGTATTAATGACATTTTTCTATGTTAGAACAATATTATGGTGTCTTCATTGGTTTTCGTTAATACAATGGTCTTTTGATGGAAATTTGTCTAGGCTTTGAATTTGAAATGTGTCAACCATAGCTGTATTGTCGATAATGAGATAGACGAGCTGGATCTAGTATTTTCCGATATCTTGCCAAAAAATTCCATTTTATACTCTTTTTTTCTTGTCTTCTCTATGTTGTTGCAATTTCTATTTATTCAACAAGCTCAATTGAATCGAACAGTTAGCTAAGGGAGGTATGGACGTGGGGTCTCTGTTTACCAATGACCACATTCCTACAATCTAACATCTTTAAGACACGTCGACAGAAAAACAAGAGTGAATATTCGAACAACTCGTATAAAATGTGCACTTCTAGATTCATCATAAAACGCTTTTGGACGCAATGCATTCTTCTGCTGCATTATATCAAATTCGAAACGATTAATGCTATTTTACTAATTTCATTGAGGATTTTTTCAATAAATGGATGCCGTCACAAGCACTTTATAACTGTATTCGAAAACATACTTGATTTTGAAAGACTAGAATGTGAATGCTGATTTGAAGATGCCTGTGGAGAAAGCTAACACTTATCTAACCCCTCACACTCACACTTACATTCTGCAGATGGGCACCATATATTCGATTTTTTTATCTACTGTTCGATATATTTAACTGTGCATCATAATCTATTTATTTCTTCATTTTACTATTCTATTTTATCATCAGTGCGACATAAGACGTATGTAGCTAAAATATCTTTTCTTATTAAATATTTCTTGTACTAATACAATATCGATTTTCAATAAATTTACTGTTTTTTAAAATTTTATTTAATTAGTATTATAACAAAATTGAAGTGTGACTGTTTTGCCTTGATGCTTAAGAGGATATTCCTAACGATATGTGCCCAAAAAGATTGCGTGTGTATGTAGAATCCTATCGAAGCTGAACTTTTAATCAGTCAATATCAAACTTTATGGAAGATCTTTTTAATTTTAGATACTTCGCCATTAACAAATTTCTCAATCTTGAATGGAGTGTCCGATGATGGAAACGTGTACTTGACTTGAAATGAGGTGCTCGGAGCGATGCGTTATTGAGTTAATTATGGTTTAACTTTCAGAACTTATCAAAAGACAATGAAGTCAGCTGTCGGTTCATTTATGGTCCCCAGCCTCCATAATGGAGTTACTTATTATTTCATGGTAATTTCAATTCTAGAAAGGGGACTTGCACAAAAAACACCACAAATTATAGTAACACGGCCTGAAAGAAGTAGTCTTCAGCCTCGACAACTTTCTCGTCTAATTAATGACAGCGATCCAGATAGCGTTATTTTCGGCGAATACTATCAAAAACGTCGTAATATTCCTTTAGAGAATATTGTTCATTTCAATATGTCGAATATGATCCAACTAAGTCGAGCTAAATTTCATCCTCTTGAAGGCTCAAGTCGATCCGATGTTGCCTAAAACTGTACAGACACTTCCGATTACATGGACAATGCCATCTAGTGTCGACTGTAGCTCAGTCACGTCAGCATTGGCATTTGGCTTCATGGAAAGTCCTTGTATTACAAGAACATGCGCTTGAGCCACTTCATCACCATACTACGGATCTACTTCGATTCAGCCGTTTCTCGGTTTCAAAATATGCCCAGCAATGTGATATTCACAGTACTAAGTATTGAACACGCCAAACAGTTGGTTGATCTAGGAGTTGCTTCTGACGGAACACACCTACAAGGGTCTGCTTACATCATGAGCACGAGTGATGAACTAAGAAGTCTTCGAGCCAGAATCTTTCCTGTTGGTAATTTAAGGAAAAACTTGAGTTCTTACGTCTACCCTCAGATCAAGAATGCTGATTGGATTGCAAGAATCATCGATGCACTTTTTTATTTCCAAGGATTGCAAGTTATCAGCAATATTAACATGAATCCATGCTCACCGGTTCATATTAAATGTTTGACCTCGGTTTATTGCTTGGGGCATTACAGAACCTTTTGGAACTGTCAGTGAGCCTTGCACCTATGCAGAGAGATTCTTCAATTCTACAACTATGCCTTCGCACTATACTAAAGGCGAGACCCTTATCGAAGCCTATTGGAATAGCATGATACAAATGTTTCAAGATGTATTTGCTGGAGAGCCTTTAGCTAATTCTTAGCAGCAGATCATTTCTATGTATTAATAAGGGATTCTTACATTGTACGACTCTGAAACGTAGTGAAGATGGAAGTGTAGGTGTGTTGTTTAAAGTTTTTTTAGGGTGGACTATTGACAGAAATCGCGACTGAATGTAAAATTAAATTGTATAGAGTGATCACATGAGTAATATATTGTGAACAGAATATTCTCGATGAGGTTCGGACAAATTTTGATTTATATCTGTGTCGAGAACGATCAGTCACTTTTCAGCTAATTGCATAATAGAAACATTAATATATGTCTTAGGAAGAATATTCAGAGGTAAATATCGACTACTATACGTTCATGGGCATTTGTAGTGGAAGAGACTGATAACCGAACGTTTGCTTGTAGAGCATGTCGGTGTCCATGAGTGTGAGTGTGGGTGTAGAAGACCAGAAAATCCACACCATTCATACTCTACAAACGTCTATTCATAGAGAAAGGATAGATATTTGTTTCAACTGTTTTCCAATACCTTGTGTAAGCTGGTCACCATCTTAAGCTTTGCAATGATGCTCTTTTGATGCAAAACTTTAAAAAACAAACCATTGTCTAGTTTTCACTTCCGATATAGATTACTTGCATCTTGAAAAATATTTATTACTGTGGTTCTCTTTCCATGAGTCATTTCAAACTTGAGCAAAGAATGTTAACTATTGCGTAAGTATTACACATAATATAAATCGAAGCTATAACATGACAGTCATTTCTTTTTAATGCGATAGCAACATGACATTTGTACCACCAACTGAAGAACAAATTGATGAAGCACTTGGTGATACTGCACAGGTTCGTTCATTGAATTCATGTAATTTTTTATTACTGTTGATTATATTCACATAATGAATCATTGTTTAGTTGCCGACAGATATTCAAAAAGCTCTTACGAATCGAATCAACGAAAGTTTTGCATCAATACCAGAGCCTGACTATTGGGGATGGCTAAATCAACGTCAAGAATATGGTCAAACATTTAAATCATTCGAACAAGTTGTTTCCAAAGCAATTCCTCACTCAACGCAAGTATCGTCCATTTCAAAAGAAAAGGGTATTTTTGTAATAACTGTCAAGTGGTGGCGGTTATCGATCTGTCACTTTCATTCATAGAAAGATTAATAAACATTTGATAGTTTCGTTATAGGTCTGATAACTCAGCTAGCCTATCAATTTGTGAAACTTTTCTCGGATCGTCCAGTGAAAATGTTTTAGTTCAATTTTTATTTTTGAAAATTACTATTCATTGGAGAAAATAGTTCCCTTTCAATCTTAACAAGGCTAAACTCGCTAGATTCTTTCATTCTGAGACCATAATTGTTTTTCAGAGTACTCTGACTTTGTCCATTTGAACGTCAATGAGTCTGAAATAAATCTATATAGGACCAGTCGATTACTTTCGATCGATTGCTGATGCAGCTCTTCAGTTTCATAGTAATCTGAAGTCAATGTATTAAAATTTTTAAAATTATTAGCTCTCTTTGTCTCATAGAGGTAGAAGTTGAATTTTCAGGAATCTCGATATTGTGACATCAGGTTGCTTTGGACTCGCAAACCAAGGACAGCAATCAATCAAATGGATACAATTAGAGTTAGTGTTTCTAATGGTAAAATTAAGTGTTTCAAATAAAAGCAAAAGCTTTGAAATTATTGATATTTGGAAAACATCACTTTGTTTCTTGTCAGGAAAACGTGAAAAAGGTACAGATACCTTTTAAACTTACACTGTAATACGAATCTTTGAAAGAAATACTAACCGAACCTCTCTACAAAATGCTCATGGCTTTTGAACAAAATAATCTAGCCAGTTTAGCCATATGCATATCACAAGAGAGCTTTGTTCTCTTTTAATAGTAATTTTTAAATATAGAATAGAACTGAAAAACTTTTGACTAGAGAATCTGAAAACAGTCTGACCAATGGTCAACTAGCTTAGTTATCAGTATTAACAATACATCTGTCAAATTCTTATTTCTCTTTGTGCGAGTGAAAACCGTAGATCACTAGCTACTACCGGTGGTCAGTTATAACAACAATATTTTTTTTTCTTTTTGAAATCAGTAGTATCGTTACATTTGGCTTTTTTATATGTCGATCATTCTATGTACTTATAGATTCAAAACGATCTATATCCAGCCAATCGGTAGTTTTGAACATCCAAGGTAGGTACTAACTAAGGACAATCGAATAATTTCTAATTGAATACGTCCATACATATAGAGCTCCACCTCTTGAATTGATTGGTGAATTCGCCCAAGCATTCTTTTTGGGATGCGATGTCAAAATTTTACCGATGGTTGATTTTACTGAATCAATGCCAAATCGAATTAACAGTGGAACTAAACAAATTCAATATCAAACAAAAGGTCTGTTTGAATACCTTGCTCATACACGAAGTCAACGTAATGCACGTGAAGAATTGTTATGTGTTGCTGTGACCATGGCCGATATTTATCCAGATGAAACATACAATTTTGTTTATGGACAAGCTCGAGTCACAGATAGTTACGGTGTCTATTCGTTTTCTCGTCTCGATCCATTATTTCCCATGCCACCACACAAATCGATGAATATGAAGTTAACTGATGTGGATCGTACAATTATTCTTCGACGTTGTGTCAAAATTCTTCTTCATGAAATCGGTCATCTTTTTGGTCTGAAACATTGCATTTATTATCTATGTCTAATGAATGGTGCAAACAATCAAATTGAAATGGATCAACAACCACTTTTTGTCTGTCCAGTTTGTTTACGTAAATTACAATCATCTCTAAAGTTCAATATTGAACAAATGTACAGAAAATTTTCAGATTTATGTGAAAGATATAATCTTGATTTCGAACGCGATTGGTATCGAAAACGACTTGATTGTATATCAATTTAATAAAAAGAAATCTGTTTAACTCTTTGAATACAATTTACATGTTACCTTTGATTCTGAAAGATACGCATTTAGCTAACATTGATATCGACTAGCTAGAATGAAGCTGTTAAATTTCAAATTCTTCTTCTTGTTTAGTAATTGAGCATTCGAAAAATTATTCATACCAAAACGGTTAATAATAATAATAATTACTTTAAGCAGACTTCAGCCAGCTGTTGATAACCAAATTCATTAAGTTTTATTGCTCAGTCGACAAGTATATTTAATAAATTCAGAGTTCATGACTAGATATGCGTATTATTCCTTTTATGTGTGTAAAAAGTTCAGGGTAATGAAGTGTAGGAAATAGGTTTTCGAATTGTGGATCACTTTCTTTAAATTCCGTCATACATACTACGCCATTCCTACAAAGAGTAATTGCAAAAAGAAATTTTAAATAATTTGGTAGATAATCAATGCATAATTCTTCGATGCTCAGAAAGTTAACATCGGTGCTTATTTGAATGCCAAAATTCTCTTTCTACTTCAATCTATCAATTATCCTGTTGTAGATAAATAGTCAAGTAGTTCATGGCTGTTTTCTTTAATTTAGAAAATGATAAAGGCTATGGTGCCATCTTAAGTGGCTACCGATCAAACATTTCTATTCAGAGAGAAATGCATTTTCTTAATATTAGATTTAGAAAATAGAAGACTGAAGAATTCAAAGACAACAAAAAAAATCTAGGTGAGTGTGAATATTAGTAAACCGAAAATCCACGTCTGCACACCCTCAAAGAGTAAATAAGCCATCATTTCCACCTAAAAACATAATGATTGGAACAGTGATGGACAGCTTTACAGGTTCCATTTATGACGCATCAAAAACTATGTCCAAGACTTTGAGGAGAGTAATGAATTTGGTTTCGTCCTTTAGAATTGATTATAGTATTCACAGGAAAGATTTACTTCAGCATCATGACAACGATGAGGGTGTGAGCGAGGGCGGATATGGAAGGCGAGAAGACTCACACTCACCATATCCACGTCCAAATTAAGGAATGAAAGTTAGCTGTCGTTTACTTTGTTAACAAGTAAAACGTTTCTTTGTTGAACTTTGGTCATAGAAATTATCATGAAACAACGAGTGATTTTTCACTATTCTTCAATCACATATAAAATTTAAGAATTGATATAATGTATCTGTAATAATTAGTGTTACAAAATTTATCCGTACTGTAAAGTATTTTTATTGAATACATTTTCTTTTCAAATAAGTAAAAGAAACACAATACATCTCTTGATTTAAGAGGTACTCTTTAGAATTGTTAAATAGAATTAAAATATGGTTATTATTTAAGCGTTAACATATTATGTAATAAAATTTTATAATTGATCCAATTTAGAAACATATGAATTACTTTTAACAGTGAAGAACTTTTTAAAATGAATTCATCTTGTAAAACTAGTGACATTTTATGAAACGTGATCTAAATGGAGTGTTGGAGCGTGAGAATAAAAATTTGGATCTACCCTGTTCTCCACACAAGCCGCGACACACGTTATTAACATACAATCATAGACGGTGCATCAGTGATGTCTTGTCCTAATATATAAAATTATTTTCTTATTGCATTTCTAAAGAACTAAGTAAAAGACTGATAAAGAAATATGAACAGCTTTTGTTAAATAATATATCAGTCTTTTCCATTATTTTTCCAGATAAATGAAGACAAACATGTTGACTCTTTTTAGTATTTTCATTTACATTTCTTTAAAAGATTTTTTTTTTCTTTAACTTCTCAATATCACTGAATCAAATAAAAATATAATATTAAAAACAAAAACAAGAATTGAAGTGACGAAAAATTAATGATCAATGAATAATAAACATAAGATGAATGATAAGTTATTGATCTTCAATATCACCCATGATGGCCACTGCCTCGATTTCAACCTTGGCATTCTAAATTTTTAATGAAGCATTTTAGAGATTAAAAACTTTAGAATTTACCAATGGAAGACCAGCCACTTGAACTGCTGATCGAGCTGGATAACGTTCAGGAAACACTAGAATTAACAAATAAAAACATTGTTCAATTTTCTGACTAAACAATCAGCTACCCTCAGCATAGACTGCGTTCATAGCCGCAAAATCATTCATATCTTGAAGAAATACATTGACTTTTATCACTAAATTAATAAAAAACCATCAATTTCATCGTATTTATTCACTCTATTTACTTACCATTTTTGTATGAAACACCAGCTGCTTTTAACACTTCTCCCAAATTTTTTAGTGTCTATAATGAATTAATACAAGATTAAATAATGATAACTGCTTCTATTTTAAAGCTACATCCGACTGTAACTCACATGGATCTAGTTTTTGTGACCTGAATGACTTGGCTTCAGTCAGACTCTGATATCGACCACTTCTCCCTTTCTTCTGAAAAAAAAAACCAATTTCTCAATCCTAGTTTTCTTCTTTCCATTTTGTGGTTGAAAACAAAGGATATGTCCTTGACTTCTTCTTATCCTTGATATTTCGCTGCGATTCTGCAGTTGAAACTACACAGCTAGGTGATAGAATATTTTTTTCTCGTTGGTTTTTCTTACTTGCAACCTTTATATCGTGATTGAAGGGTGTGGATGTTTTTCAATGAAAAAAAATATTCAAAATATCTTTTATATCTCCAAAATATGCTGATTACAGATACAATCCGAAATCCATTTATAGATGTTAAGAAATCAACTTATTTAATTACGAAAAATCTCGTTAATACTTTTGTAACGTTTTTTCTTTAAGTAAACAAATTTTTAGTTTTTTATACACTTGTCTAACCTAACTTTCATCATTATAGAATCGCAAAGATAAGTTTGTGAAAGATTTTTAGTTTATCGATATGATTATAGGTAGCATAATGCAACTGAAAAAAGTATTATCGAGACTTTGAGAGAAAAAATATTTTATTTTTATATTGAAATACTTAACGTGAATGTGGTTCGTGACCTAAATTTCTAATATATCATATACATGAAACTTTTTCGATTTTCAGTCCTATTTCTAGTTGACATTTTCAAACGAGAACAATACACGTTAAAAAAACGCGAAAAAATTATATTATTCTGTAATTATCTGATGCTAATGAATAATAATCATTACTCCAATACGGCTTCTCTTTAGATAAGTAGTTAATTTCAATTTGCTCCATTCAAATCTTAGGATTTTTATTCTACCTAAGCGACATAGTTAGATTAAGAGAATAAATGATGAACCGAAGGTTTCGAAACAAAATATTTGTTTATTTTTGGCTTCCTTGAAACTGTTGTCGAGGAGTTGAAACTTATGAATTAAGGTCAGCATATTGTACACTTTTCGAATAAGGACTTAGAAATTTCATCTCACTTTTCATTCGAGACCTGGCGAAGAAATCTGTTAAAGACTAAAAAAAAACGAGGTTGAATAGTGAGTTAATACAATTTTGTTAACTCTTATAAGTTCATTTTCGAAGTTGTCAAAAAAATATTCCAGTCGATTGTTTTATTGAGCGCACAATTCTTTACAAAATTTTATATTGAAGTAACTTGTGATCCTTTACCTAAATATCGATTTGTTAAAAATAAGAGTTTACAAGAAATGAAAATTGAACTGATCTCTATAAAAACTCCAATAGTACATTTTTTTTTGAAATAGCTTCTGCTCTATAATTTGAATATATTAATGAAGATGTCAACATTTACTTTCAAATTGCGATAATGGAAGTGTACAAGTGGACGGAAAAATTTTTCGTTCAAACTATTTTTTGAGCCTCTGAAAAGATTATTTCATTGGTCTCAAAAAAAAGCCTAAGCCTATTAGACATAGAAAAAAAGTAAATCAAGTACTTAAGTGATTATCTATCCATTGTTTGATTTTAAGAATTAGTACTACCTGTCGAGTTTGCTCTTCAATAGTATCACCAGCAAATTTTCCTGTCTCGGTATCAAGTCCAACAGCTCCACTAAGATAAAGCATTTGATCAATTTGAACCGCTTGACTAAATTGAATAGTTATATGTTTGAACTATCGATTTAAAGATATTGATTTTTTTAATTTACCTATAAGGTGCATTGGAACGTCCACCTGTTGTTGTTTTGATAATACGTCGAATATGTTTTGTTGATGACATATTCTAAATGTAAATAGAAGAGAATCTAAAAGTTTCAACGAAGAAGATTCGCTTGTTGAAGGAAAGAAATTACGACGTAAAATAGATTAATTTATCGTTCTATGAGAAATTTCTATCTCGCAATGTTACACATTTTCTTTTGTTGCATTGTGAACGAAACAAAATTAGAAAAAAGAAAAGATACGATTCACCGACGCATTGATAACGAAAGTGATTCGACGGATGAATGATTCAGGTTTTGTCGTTGAGATAAAAGAAACACAAAGAAAAGCCTAAAATAATCCTATTCAAATGCATGATTGTCCTTCAAGGTCAAGGAGAAAACTTTTTTTTTTTCTTCAGATACAAGTGTAAAAAAAAAAGCAAAAATGAGCACTTTTTTGTCAGTCATACATAGTCTAACTTGAGTAGATTTATATAAAATTTTACAAAAAATTTAACTTCAATCTAACTTTAAAGATTTTGATTATTACTGTGAAATAGAAATGTTTTGTCATTTCCGTATTCATTTAATTGAAACAACGTATCCTATAAGTAGAATTCACGTTTTGAAACAATTGATAAAATCGGCACAAAGTTTCTGAATAATTTTTTTTTATTTTTGATCCGATTAAAATAGATCGATTGCTATGATTAACATTTAAAACTTATTTTAGAAATCATCTTAATTTTGATTGAAATACACAAACTAATTGATTAAAGATTTGAAAATTATTCTAAAAGTTGACAAATCTTTCAAAATCTTTTCTTTCTAATTGTTGAAATAATCGTAATTTAATTTGTTAGTATTAACTAAACGAAAATTACAAGACTCTGCAGTAGAATTCTTGAACAAAGTCATTTTTCGATTCAATTTCGTATAGACTTTGAACGATTGAATGAATAACAACATCTCTTTTCGACATTATTTTTTAATGCAAAAATTGAACTAATAATGGTCAAAAACTTTCTTTGTTTCACTTTTGGAACATTTCTCTAATTTAGAACTGAACAATGTGAAAATGTTTATCAATAAATATAAAATTGTTTCTTACAAAGAATTTCTTTATCAAAGTTCGATTAGCATGCAAAGAGAACAACAAAAAAATTTAAATCAAAAATATTTGGTCTTATAATCAAATAAATAAAAATGATTTTATTTCAAAAATAAGAATTGATTGATGTCCCGAATAGAAGTCGATACAGTTTGTGGATTGATTCAAAAAAACAATGAGAAAGAAAACTTGTAATTTGAAACAGTTAATATAATAAGAATTAATCCCATCAAGAAAAATTTTTCGGTTCTGTATGTTTAAAACAAATTCACTTCAATAAAATTGTTTAAAGAAAAACAAAAATAGAAGAGAATACATCATTATCAAATTTTGTTCGACAACCATTTGTAAATATAAAACAACATAAATTAATGTACATAGAAACAAACTATCGTAACAATATTTTTCATTGATCATTATTCAGTTTAAAAAGTAAAAATAATTCAATTTTTATTCGATTGAATTCGATTTCTGATGTTTCAATTTTAATAGAAATAACTATGGAATCAACATTAAATCGGTGCTCGATTTGTCAAAAAAGTGGATCAATGTGTATTTGTGGAGGTTGTAAAAATATATTTTGTTTAAAAGATTTCAATGAACATCGTCAATATTTATCAAATCGTTTTGATCATGATATTATTCGATTTCATGATGAACTTCTTTCTCGAATAAAACAATTAAATGAATCTTCAAATGAACTTTTTTCTCAAATAAATCGATGGGAATCAACAACAATTGATAAAATACATAAAGCAGCTGAATCAGTTCGACAAAAACTCAATAAAATGCTCAATCATGAAAGAGAAATTTTCAAAGAACAGTTTGGAAATTTAACTAGACAAATACGTTTTCAACGAGAAGAAAATAATTTTGTTGAAAATGATATACAATTATTAAAAAATAAATTAAATAAAATGCAACAATCACTTCGACAACTTAGTGGACAAGATAAATCAAATATTATTCTCATAGAAAATAATAAAATCAATTGGAATAATCTTATTTATCCTCAAAAACAACATTTAACATGTGAGTTATTGTATTCATCAATTAAATTATACTTCGGAGCAAAAGACTTCCATTCTTTTGTCTTTAAAATTTTAATATTTACTTTTTTTTTTATTATCGAACTAAAATATAAACAAAGTATTCTTATGATCAACCAAAATGTTTTCAATTAAGTTTAGATCTAATGATAAAAAGTGACAAGACAAAAATTAAATGCGATGGTCGATCGTCCAGTTGGCATCTATGTTTAAGATCATTAGTTTTTGAAAGGATTCAACTAATTGAATTTGTAGAAAATTGACGCTGAGCAGTAGACAGAACACTTTTGTCATATATACAGGACATGAAATTTATTAAATTGTGTTTGAAAATTATTAATTGTCCGAACATCTCGTTTTCAAACACATCTCCAGACGTGAAACTTGAAAGGGTATTTAAATATACGAACAATCTTGGTGAAACATAGAAGTCACCAAACTTTTCTTCGACTGTTGCAAAATTTGAACGTCTTCTCATTGGTAAAAATACACATTGTTTTAGTTGAAATTTTGATGCTGTTGAGTCTAGATAAGCCGTTGCTAGCGATGCTTATCTATTAGTAAGGGCTCTTTTAAACATGGAACATAAATTCCATCACTTGCACGTAATTGATATCTAAAAATACTTGGATCTATATCCAAACCATCCTTTTCTTAGAATTTTTGAAATGTTCTTTGATGTAACACTCAGCTTACATTTGATAATATTAACAATCGTCTGGCAAGTCGATTCAGTACGAGTTTTGACTTTATTTGAAATATGGTGTCATAGCGGTGTGATAGAAAAAATTACATACTAAAAATCTAACAAAAGGATGATGAAAAAAAGTTATTCTTATACATTAAAAAATCTTACATAAAATTGGGCCATCCGAGTCAATAAATAAGAACATCAGAAACAAGAAATATTATTGCCTAGAGCTGTATTTATGTGGTACATTAGTTAGATAATAAAGAAAAGACAAATATTAATTTTTTTTTTGAAAACAAAAAAAACGGAAGAAGGTGATGAAGACTTCTGTATATGGGTATAATCGTTTTCTTTTCCAAAAGAAATGTGTACAGGAAGTATTCTTCTACCTTGTACTCTGCCTGAGAAAAACGTTCTAGCTTTGACTCTATCCTCATCTGCAAAATTGAGTAATCTTGTACATCTTCATTCTACAATAATGTTCGAACTATGAGAAAAGAAAAATAGAAAATCAAACTGTGAGTGAAAGAATTCGAAAAAAACCGCTCACAGTTTATTTTGATCATGTTGCTCTCTAATAAAATCTATTTTATAGGTTATTTCAATTCTATTGAATATTTTCTAGAAAAATAAAAAAAAAAACAATGCTCACCTAATTTCATATTCTCACAATATGTCGGATATCAATTCAACTTCGAAGTGCTTCAGCTATATTCAAAAAAGATTCATCGTTCTTCTTTTTTTTGGCTGAGCAGATTTTCTATTAAAAACTCAATAGAAATGAAAAAAGATTAGTGAAGTATACCATTTAATTCATATCGACATTTGAAATATCATATGTCGCAAAGTTAGATGATACCAACATTGAAAGAATAGGGAAGGTTTTTTATTTTTACAAATTATGAAGACACTGAGAACAATTTCAACATGGTTTATTTACTTTGCAATTCTGTCAAAATATGCAAGAAAGAATGCATTTTATAGCATATCTTCGCTAATAATTGAGTGAGTGTCGTCTTTAGAAATATATTTTCTGTTACAAAACCAAGTTTCTTTTTTGAAATCATTAATCTTTAATCAACAATTGAAATTTCTTTTTTTCTGTATCTATTTTAAACAAACATTCGAATATTTTGATTGTTTTTAGTACAAAGCCCTTCTGTTATGATTAATATCAATACAAAATGGACACAAAATGGTTTAACAGTCGCTGGTGGATGTCGAAAAGGCAATGGATTTAATCAATTAAGTTGTCCAAATGGTTTTTATGTTGATGATGATTTAACTGTTTATATAGCTGATTTTAATAATAATCGTATTGTCGAATGGAAATATGATGCAACAAGTGGTCTTGTTATTGCTGGTGAAAATGGTCAAGGAAATCGAACTGATCAATTAGATGGTCCAATCGATCTTATTGTTGATAAAGAACGAGATTTTTTTATTATTTGTGATAAACGTAATCGACGAGTAGTTAAATGGCCTTATCGTGGTGGAACAAGTGGACAAACAATTATTCCAAATATCGATTGTGCTTGTTTAACAATGGATCAACATGGATTTATTTATGTTTCGGATATTCATCAATGTGTTGTTAAACGTTGGAAAGTTGGTGACACTCAAGGAACAATTGTAGCTGGAGGAAACGGAAAAGGTGATCGTCTTGATCAATTGAATTCTCCAACTTTTCTATTTGTCGATCATGATCAGTCTATTTATGTTTCGGATAGAGATAATCATCGTGTGGTTAAATGGACAAAAAATGCACAAGAAGGAATTATTGTAGCTGGAGATCAAGGTCAAGGAAATAGTTTATCACAATTATCATATCCTTGTGGAATTATTGTTGATCCATCGTCGAATTTATATGTAGCAGATCGTGGAAATCATCGAATTATGCGTTGGCGTAAGAATGCTAATCAAGGAACTGTTATTATTGGTGGAAATGGTCCAGGTTCACAACCGAATCAACTTAATGAACCAAAAGGTATAGCATTTGATCGACATGGCAATTTGTATGTTGTCGATTGCTGGAATCATCGAGTTCAGCGATTTTCTATTGATCAAAACTTAACCTCGTAAATTTTCTTTTGTTTGTTTCAATAAAATAGTTTACTACAATTTTTCCTGGAAATAAATAAAATACGAGAAGAGAAGATTAAATTAAAAAACTTGGGATAATCGCGTTATTGTATGTCAAAAAAAGAAAATTCAATGTGATCTTAAACTCGTAATAAATATAACTTGTGAGAACTTAGCAGCAAATTCGATCGTTTTCGAGTCATATCCCATCGGTTAATTTATATTGGCTCATAAAACTTATTGGAATATCTGCATCCGATCATAAAGGTATCTGCTTTTGTGTCAATTCATTTAAAGACTCAATAGTGTAGTTTCGTTGCAAAAAAACTCATTACTCATCATCATATACGCAAAGATCAAAGTTTTTAGATCTCATTTTGTATAGTTAAGATTTATTATTTAGAATTTCTAAAACTATTTGAATACTTTTATATTGATCAAATAAATTAAATTCTTCTCGAAGAAAGTTAAAGTACATATGTTTCCTATTCTGTTGTATTATTAATGAATCAATAGTAGATGGCTTATGTCAGATTTTGATCTCTTGCTATTTTTCCATTTCATTTGAAAAAAATAATTTTTTCATCATTCTTAAAGATTATGAACATAGACTACTTTTAGCTAGTAGAATATGACTCCAAAAAAAAATTTGAAAATATCAATGTCAACGGAATTCGTTTCTATAAAAGAAGAGTTAAACACAATGATAACATTCTATGGAAAATATAAATTATTAATATAAATAATTATATAATATAATGATTCAGAATTTAAATAGTTATCAAAAATTGTTAAATGTCTATTAAAAACAGGTTTGATTTGTTTTTATATAATACACGGATTTTGTTTTTAATTGAAAGTCTTTTATCGAAGGAGACGAATATGTAAAGGACACTTTCTATTTGTATCAGTTTATTTATTGGACAAAAGACAGAAAAACAAAAGATAAAATAAATAAATAAAAAACGAATGCTTCTTATTATTATTATTAGCCTTATTTGATAAATTGTTACAATAGTTGATTGTCCTTTAATTTTTCGATAAGAATCAATATAAAAAATTGCTGAAAATCTTCTATAAATAATTCTTGTATTATAATATAAACATAGAATAGTGTAAATGTAATTGTAAAAATAACACTTATCAAATTTGAATATTGTATAGATTTATTTAGAACTGTATTTCCACTGGCTATCATTTTCTAAAAGAATTCATAGACAAAAAGTTATTGTTAAAACATGAATAAATACTTCAGAAAGTGCAATTAATAATGATTTTCGATCTTTTGTTTGAATACAAATTTTTCCATGATTTGTATTATTATTTATTGATTGAACACGAATAGATAATGGTCTTATATTGCGATAAGTTACAACAGCAAATACAACTAATAGAATAGGTATACGAAAATTGACAAAGATCAAAATATAACTGGTATGAATAGTTGAATCAATACCTCATGTAACAAAAATCGTTCATCTTGAAATGTTATCATGATTGCAATATAACTAACTAATAAAAGTCCAAAACAAATTACAACAGTGATAGACCATTGACTTCGTGTTGATTGGCTTCAAAGCTCACAAACTGGTATGATTATGCATAAATATAAACTGATTAAGTACATGATAATATAAGTATTGCTCTAGGTATTTGTCCAAGGAGATGTAATAAATAAACACGTATTTTTCATAAAGCAAATCAATATATTGTTTGATCATCCTAATAAAATGGAAATATTTGAACAAGACCATGACCTGTCACATCAAGATCATTAATTATCACTGTACTTGATAAATGGAACACATATTTTGACCATATCGACCAAAAAACATTTACAATAAATGTATTTTCAACATGTCTCAACATGACTAAAATGAGATATTCATATAGATTCAATTGATTTAGAATTATGAACAAAACCAATGATGACATTTTTTATGTTTATCGAACAGATCAATTAGTTATTCTTTGTGTAATACGCTTCATTTATATTTATCGAAAACCTTTTGACAAAGATTCTTTGGGTGTGGGTGTGGATGTATATAAGGGTCAAGAGAAAAAATACAACCACACCCACACTCCCACACCCACATCACACACACACCACTCTCACACCCACACTCACACACCACTCACACACCCACATTCACACCCACCCTCATCATCAGCAACAACGAAGCCAGAAAAATGATTGTACATGTAACCAATCTTTAGTTCGCTTCTAAGCAGTTTTTTTGATAAATGGAAACTTCTAAAAATATGTTCGTTCTTTACTGAACAGAACAAGATGATCATGTTCTCTAGGGAAAAAATCAAGTTTCTTTGTAAGTTAGGAAATCAAATGATCTCTAGTCAAAAAGCCAGCAAGCTTTCTTCTTCATCTTACCGTCTTTTAGCAACTTCAATCAATCACTGGGTTAGACTTAGTCTGCAATAGACATAAAACAACTTGGCTTCCATTCATATTGGCTTGTTTTATTTCAAGGAAAGAAACGACAGAGACTAAATATTCACATTTGCAATTGATCTGTCGATGGGATATATACAAAAACAAGCTTTTTTCAAATTTTAACTACTGATTGTATTATTCAAGTTTGTTTTTTTATTCAAATCTAGAGTCTTGTACTTTGCAATTAATTAGTATTATTGGTATTCATAGCCATTTGAGTATGTCTCACTGGTCGTCTTCGTTAATTACGCACTTCTTGTTTGTAATAAAACACTATGATCATATTTACCAATCAGGTAGCAACAGGTAAAATAGTTAATGCATAACCTAATCGAAGTGTAAAAAGATTGCTTGGAACATTAAGCAGCCAGAAAATATAGTTTGGAATCCAATCAAGAACAAAAAACAGAAACATAAGTAAAATATTCTTGAGTAACTTGGCATCACGTCTACTGACAACAGATAGTTTAGAAAGCGGCGTATTCATGGGGTGTTCTGCTTGAATGCGACGTGTCGATTTGCGAACAAAATTGAAAATAACAAGATTCACAGTACCGAAAAGAATTGATGGTAGAATGATTAGAGTAAGAAATGTGTAAAAATGTGTCCAATAATGGATAACGGTTTTGAACGCATTCCTCTACAAATATTGTGATTATGAAAAACGATTTTCCGTTAGATTTCTGTAAAATTACCATTGAATCAATCAACAAATTTGGTAAAGGTACTACTACTGCTAAAATCAATTGAATACATGTACAAATCACTACCCATAAGACCTTTTTGAATATTCTTTTAGTATGAAATAGAATTACACAAAGACGATTGACGAAACTCCATCCAACGAATAGATGAGATAGCTATTGACGACAGGCGATAAATAGTTTATTGGGACACGTGTTTTGAGGCTAAGTGTACTGAAATAATCGTCACGAAATGTAAGTCCATAGAAGGACAGATAGAAGGTGACATAGAAAAGTGCAGCAATAGTATAATTAATAGTAATGGCATTTGTAGTTGAATGAAAAAGATGATTGAAACCAATGAGTAGAGTATACCAGAGCGCAGTGATGACAATGACACTCAAATAAACTACTTCGAATATGCTCAGACCAAGGAGAATCGGATCGATGTTGAAAACATCCATCTTGTATATATCATCTACCAATATAAAGAAAAAATGATGAAAGAAAAGGTTCAATGAATTTTTTTCGATCTTTATATGACGTATTACGGATAAAAAAAACAACATCCGTGACTACAGAAGATTTGATGGTATATACGACTCCTTACCCTATTTTAAAGAGAATAATTTCCCTTAATTACATCTCTTTCAATGAATTTGAAAGAGTTTACGTAGTTGATTATGTTTTAAAGTAAACTCTATTCAGTAGGAATAACGGATCATTTAAGCGTATGACTGAAGTATTTCCATTTTATTCAAGCAAGAAAGATATTCGCAACTTTAATTGCAACTGTAAGTTATTCACAGTATTGTTGCACATAATTGCAACGAAGAAAAATCTATAACAATATTGGTGTGCTACCTATCATTAAGATTTTAGTGTATATGTCAAACTATATATGGAATCTGAAATGCGAAATTAATTAAAACATTAGACTTTTGCCATACTTTTAAATATAAAATCTCCATAATAAATAGAAAAAATAATGTTTTTCGTAAAAATATTTTTTGTGTTTGTATTTAGAAATGCTGTTTTAAGATAATAGTTTCAATGGATCTATTCAATAATTTGATTCTGTATTTTGTCAGAAAAATCTCAAATGATAAACGTGGTTCGCAAACAAAATTCTAGAAACTTTGTTTACAGATTTTTCAAACATTAGATATCATCGATAAGCAGTGCCATATCTAATTTTGAGCAAGAACACTATTGAATGAACTGCTATGTTTTAGCATTTCCAAAAACAAAAACCGTTGTAAATTTTTCTGAGCCATATGTATGTAAGAAACACATTGTAGTTCGATTTCTGACTACAAGGATCCTGAAACAAAATATTTGGAAACTAATCTTAACAATTCACATTTATCTCTAGTAGCCAAATAAAAAACACGTTTTCTCTCTATCTTAGTAAAATTCTAATCTGACTCATGACCATGATGCTAGTCCATTATGTAACTATTTCTTCAAAAGTCTTTGAGTGTGTTTTACTTATGAATACTTCATTTATATCAAAGCAATAAACATCATCAAACACTACGAAGGTGTAAAAAATCACATACCTGATAAATGAGGTCGTAAAAACACAAAGAGACCTATCATTTACAATTTCAAAAAAAAGGAAGTTAATGCAAATAAAATGACACAGAATATTCAACGACGAAATGTTTTATTGTGCCAGAAGGGTATATCACATATTTGGATCGTTGTAGGAAAAGTTACATTTTGCTGATGCTTGATTATATCAAATGCATGATTCTATTCTAACTACCAACTGGCTTAGATTGTCAAGAAACTTGCTTTGAGTAAAAATGAACATCATCTATTCATTCTGAAATCATCGAATATTGAACTACACTTTGAGGTCTTGTATCTGAAACTTTGCAAGTAAAGAAATTATGAGTGATGATGTCAGTATCCGTTGGGATCGGAAGAAAAATGACAATTATTCTGGTATAGCCCATCATTTTAAGGTCTCGGATCTTTACATACGATGTGGTTTATTCTGTAATAACAGCTAGATACCAAATAAAATCTTTTTATCGTGCAAAGAAAAGACTCATCCGATTGATTTTTTGTCATTGGCTTTAATGAGCTGAAGTATATCATCATCATGAAATACAAAGATAGACGCCGGGACATGATCATTAATGTGAGAACAAAAATACAGCTATCATCTATGTTAACTATACGCCTGTGATAATTCATCAATACTGTTAGCCATATAATGAATAAATTTAATAAAAAATAAGTGAACACTATGCAATGATAAAGATATTCTAATTGAAGACATTTCGTGAACATCTATACACATCATTAGTCAAAAGTCAAAATCAACATACACAAACAGTTTAAAACGAATAACTTCATAAAGAACGCCAAAATCGCATGAAATAGATCGATTTAGAGTGTGGATGTCATTATATTGTGAGCACCAAAACTCTACACTATACTGACACCAATACTTCACACCAACACTCACATCCTTCAGTGAAGATGAACCATTACAACAATAAGTCGATATTTTTCATGTTCATAGAAAGAATTGAGACGAAGCAGATTGTTCATTCAACTTGTTACTTCATCGCATGTTATATAACAGAAAATCCTGTCAAGTGACTACAACGTTAGAAAAGAAGCCGAAAAATAATCATAGTTTTGCAGACTTTCGTATCTTACTCGGATTAATCTTATGCACAGAGTCCAAACTACAAAAACAACGCAATACTTGAAACGACACCCTCATGTGAGATCGACCCTAAGAGTATAAAAAAAAATAGGAGAGAAGTTTTCAATATTCGAAGAGTGCAATTTTTAATAGACGACCTGTTCTTATATTTTGCTTTTATGCTAACGAACAAGTGTGCATAATGTGTTTAATTGTAAAATTTTTTTGCAAGACATAATTTCCATATATAATAGTATGAAACATAATTCAATGGGCACTTTTAAAATGAAAAATTAACGAATAACACATACTCGATATACGTATATGTATATGTTAATAAAGATGTTGTCAAAATATTCTAGCTTGAAACATATAATATTGTGTATGCTTTTGTATTGATTGTTCTAGTGTGAAGGTATTAAAATTGTTGATGACATTGTTGATACCAGTTGTACACAAGAAATGACTCGAAAAGAAATTAAATTTACATTAAATATTGAAGAAGCTCTTAACCGTGTGCCATTTGCTGGATATTAATAATTGATTGTGGAAGTTTGTATCATAGATACTACTATTGAATCTGATGGTAGCGCCCGGTAAAATTTATAATTTCGTTCTGATTCAATCTTTTATTTCACTGGTGTTTTTGCTCAAGTAGATTTCGTTGAGATGAAATAATTACAGCTGAAAATGTTATTTCTTCAGTAAACAGTATATTTTTATAAGATCAATAAATATCTGATAATGATGCAAGAAAATATTGTATTAATAATGATTCGTACGAACTAACAGCTAGTAAGTGTTTTAGTTTCTGATTCAGCGTCGTGTAGACAGAACGGTATAACAATTTATTTTTTATGAATATTTCTTGGAATTTACTGTGTTGACATAAAAATTGTATGTTCTTATATTTAAGGTTATCTTTGATGATTTGAGTAAGAATATATCTCTTTTGTCTCTATTTTGTTCAAACCTGTGTATTCCGACTATCTCATAAAATTGCATAACAACTGTGAATATTATTTGTTTTAGCAGTTGACACATCATATTTTTTCTTTGAATAAACATTCATTATGTTTTGTTTAATATTATTATTATTTCTTTCTTGTTCACATTGTCTTTTCTATGAAGTTTATGAGTGTAATCAATCTTGACAAGAATAAAAACAACACGGACAAGATATTCATCTTCAACAAGAATAGAACAGCATTGATTAATTAGCCTTATAATCGATACAGTCATTAAAACTTTTCAGGTCAATAAAAATATCTAGAATAAGATATAATGATAAATTTCATCTAAAGTTTCTTTTCATACTTAAAAATAGCGTAGCTGTTCAGTGTGAAAAAAACTGTGATCATTAATTTTAAGATAATTATAATCATTATCAAAATAATTTATGTTTATTTTTTTTCAAATACTAACGAGTAAACAAAAAAAAAGAGATAAATGAAAACTATACAACAAACAGCAAAACTATGACTATCTCTAATATAAATAACATTATTTCTTCTGACTTTCAATAGATTTTGTACTTTCTTTCTGTTCGACATAAGGTGCTTCAATTCTTAATTGTCCATCATCAGTTAAATGTGTTTGTAATTGATCAATTTGTGTTCCAGGTGGTAATGTTGTTGATTTAAAGAAGAAGGTTCGTTCAGAACGATTCTTATCCTTATGATGATGTTCACCTTTAACAATCAATTCGTTATTTTTAACTGATACTTTAATTTCTTGTGGTCGATAATTTTTCATTCCAAGTGTCATTTCAAGTTGTTTTTGATTATTTTCTTTATCAACAATACGTGGTCGAAAATCAGAACCCTCCAAAAAACCAACATAATCAAATGATGAATCCCGATATTGACCAAATTGAGTCAAATTTTGGTTTTCATTTTTAGCTTGAGCAAGATGACGTTCTCTTTCTGGATTTCGAATAGGTACTTCAATGACAAACATATGATTTGGAGTGATATATGAAGTTAAATGATTGGCATCTTAATGAAACAACAAAAATAAAAAAAAGACAACAGTTCAATATTAAACTAATTATTTTTACTTACCAGCATGTTCAGGTAATTCATATGTTTTTCGTAGTTTTCGAATACTATAATCACCATCAGGTTCATAATCTTCTTGTTTGGCTTCGATAATAACTTTTCGATCTTCAACTTTGGTTTTGATTGTTTCTGGATTAAATCCCGCTACATTCAATTGAACACGAAATTTTTCGGTATTTACTACTCGCGATGATGTTTCGGAACGCTTGCCATCATTTGATCTACTATTTGATGAATCTGTTAATCGATGAGGCTCATTTATCCATCGGAACGTATTTGGTCTAATGGACAAAGCTGATGAAAGTATATCAAAATCATGCCATGGATCAAAAAAATCTAGTTGATCACCAAAAAATCGATCAAATGGATCATCGAAAAGACGATAACGATGTATTGGAAAGATTGACATTGTCTTATCGAAAGAGTATTAAGAATGTCAGATAGTCATAGTTAAACGTTGAAATATCTCTAACTAGCGCCATTCATTTACGTATGTATATATAGGTCTGATGATTGACGAACAGAAAATCGTAGAATGTTCGTGAATATTCTTATTGTGTCGTAGCCTTTCCACGCTTTTCTTTCTTTCTTTCTGTCCTGTATATTTTTTTCTCCTGTTCTTCCTTTCGTTTCTTAAATATTTTGCTTGCTGTTTGATTGATATGAGATGAAAGTCGGTTTATTTCACACAGTAGTTAACAGTATTTGTAAACGTGCTGTTTCATTACTTAACTAATTATTCTTTAAGAATTAAACTATGCAGAGAAATGTTTAAATATATTTTAATATATAAGAGATTCAATATTTCCGAGATATTATTTCTGATTTATTGACAACAAAGATAATTGACCCATTAATATGTTCATGAACAAAACTGAGAATGATCTTTGATAATTTGTTTACATAAGCTCAATGTGTAGATGAAGACAAAATAAATATTTTGAAAACCAGATCTATTTATTATTAGCGGTTTTAGTCTTTTAGTTATTATCATATCAAAAGAAATCATTTTACAATCATTTCATCGTTATTAATTTTAAAAACTATCATCCTATACTTGAATATCAACTTATTTCAACGGATTTTTTGAATTTTTGTAATATATATTATCGATATATTATATTTTGTTAGCCTTAATTCAAAGGACAAGTTTTTAATTTAGATATATTGATAGAAATGATGTGTTACTAAGAAGATACTAATTTGCACTTAATCTAGACTACTTACTTATCGATATTGTGCAATTCTAAATGAAAAGTTCATTGAAACATTTATACACGTTTTATTAACGTTGAATTTTTTGAAAATTTGTCTATAAATCGTTGATTTTAACATCATTTCAGGCTATTAGGACTCTATTATATATATTTCGTTGGCACAATAATATCGTCGATAGAAAAAAAAACACTGTATTCGATCGGAAGCAGACAATATATATATACTTGAAAATATAGTTAATAGAACCGTCGAAACCAAATGGGTCACATGATCAGAAAAGTTTGCAATCAACAAACAGTTTACATTGAATAAAAGCATGAAAACTTCTATAGGGAGTAAGTCTTTGACTTAATACACAATTTATGCTTTTATATTGTGTTCTTAAATCTATTCATACGGCTTTGTTTTCATTTTAAATCATTTCTTCATTGTGCACTTTGTTTGATCGTGTAATTCGTCATAAATAAACATCCGGAGTAAAAACTTATTGACGTTTACTGTCATATTATTCTGTTGAAAATATAATTATAGTTTTATGAAAAGAGTTGTGTCACATATCCAGAATATCGGGGATGCTGGAGATGCCACGAGAGATGCCAAATTGCCTCATAACATACTGTTCATTTACTACGTATATCTGTAATTCCTGGCAGACATGCATCTTCAGTAGAGACGCCCCATCTCCAGCACATCTCCACAGGGAGATGCCGCATCTCCCAAATCTCCATCTTCTGATAAAAATTTTTTTTTCGATTTTTAGCCTTGGACCCTTGGGGGAGATGCATCTCCCTCAGGAGACGCGGTATCTCCTGTAGAGACGCCGCATCTCCAGCACATCTCTACAGGGAGATGCCGCACCTCCCGAAGCTGCATCTCCTGATGAAATTTTTTTTTTCGATTTTTAGCCTTGGACCCTTCAGGGAGATGCATCTCCCTCAGGAGACGCGGTATCTCCTGTAGAGATGCCGCATCTCCAGTACATCTCTACAGGGAGATGCCGCATCTCCCAAATCTGCATCTCCTGATGAAATTTTTTTTTTCGATTTTTAGCCTTGCACCCTTCAGGGAGATGCATCTCCCTCAGGAGATGCGGTATCTTCTGTAGAGACGCCGCATCTCCAGTACATCTCTACAGGGAGATGCCGCATCTCCAGTA
>CAJNOP010000091.1:52569-119630 GCA_905250075.1 Rotaria sp. Silwood1 | reverse complement strand
AAAAAAAAATTTTTATCAGGAGATGCAGATTTGGGAGATGCGGCATCTCCCTGTGGAGATGCGCTAGAGATGCGGCGTCTCTACAGGAGGTACCGCATCTCTCGAGGGAGATGCATCTCCCTAAAGGGTCCAAGGCTAAAAATCAAGAAAAAAAATTTTATCAGGAGATGCAGATTTGGGAGATGCGGCATCTCGCTGTAGAGATGTGCTGGAGATGCGGTATCTCTACAGGAGATACCGCATCTCCTGAGGGAGATGCATCTCCCTGAAAGGTCCAAGGCTAAAAATCGAAAAAAAAAATTTATCAGGAGATGCAGATTTTGGAGATGCGGCATCTCCCTGTAGAGATGTGCTGGAGATGCGGCGTCTCTACAGGAGATACGGCGTCTCCTGAGGGAGATGCATCTCCCCGAAGGGTCCAAGGCTAAAAATCGAAAAAAGTTTTATCAGAAGATGGAGATTTGGGAGATGCGGCATCTCCCTGTGGAGATGTGCTGGAGATGGAGCGTCTCTACTGAAGATGCAAGTCTGCCGGGAATTACAGATATATGTAGTAAATGAACAGTATGTTATGATGCAATTTGGCATCTCTCGCATCTGTCGTGGCATCTCCAGCATCCCCGATATTCTGGATATGTGACACTGCTGGTTTATTGGTATCTGTATCACTGTTAAGTCGACTTTTACAATGTTTTTTTTGCCACATTTCACAACACGATAGCTAATTGTCTTCTTAAATTCCGTAGAAAGCAGCTCCTTCTGAATTGGTTTTGATTTCTTTTTTTGAAATATATAACCAATATGTGATCATTATTGCAAAGCAATCTGAAAATATTTTTCATAACATGTATTCACTTTGTTAAGGAAATTTCATGCTCATGAATTCGATTTTTTAAAGATTTCAGAACATGGAAAATGTATAATAATATTTCTGCTTTATCAAAATAGTGTTGTAAAATGTTAACGTTTATTAAATCTTTGTCAATAACAACAACTTGCATTTATGTTAAATCATCATGTTTACTCATTGCTGAATAAAAACATTCTAAATTATTTTTATTTTCAGTGATCATTAGGCAATAACCGACAGGTACTCCTTTTAAATTTGCTTTTAGTGCCAAATATATACAAATATGTATATCATATAATTATCTATGTTCACCTTAACCGTTGAATCTAAATGTAGTAAGTTCGGGTATTTCTCAAGCCATGTTTCTATTTGAACAGTCTGAATGTATTAGAATTCTAAAATACCATTTTCATTAATCTCAATTTGTAGTGCATTGCTTGGATTTTCATTTAAAATTTGATTGATTCATGTTTGCAACGGTTCTGAAACACTTTTCTTCCCAATTAGGTTAAATTTTATCTTTTATTTAAAATTATTTATATCCTTTCTTGTTACATCAATTCTAAACTTTTCATTTACTAATTTTCAATTGTCATATGGTGAACCATTCGCACTAATAATTGTTTTGCATAAATCAGATGTATGTTCATTTGCTTCTAATTCTTATCGAAATTCTCTATTATCGAATGATTATGAGTTCAATTTTTATTCTTCAGAAAAATAGTTTTATTTAGTTCCGTATCATGTTTTATTTGTATTTACAATTGCCAATTCATTTGAGCTGATCCTTGATTTGATCTTAATCAATTCTTTATATCTGTTCTATAAGGATGGCTATGATAGCATTTATGTGTTACATTTTGTACCGAAAACGATCAACCAACTCTTTCATCGTTAATTTGCATTGTATTTCATTGAAGATAGTTTAATATTTACTGACTTATAGTAATTGCTACACAAATTTTCAAATATTTTTCCAAAATGCTCCCAATAGTCTAATTGCTGCATAAAAAACAAGGGTCAACACTATCAGACTAGTATGAACATAGCCTTGAACTAGTAAAGTACTTAGATTCAAGTATAATTATGTAATAGACTCTTTAATGATATCATAATATCTATTTAGTACTACGAATGAGATTACATTAAATGGATCCGCTTGATTCGTAAGTGTTAATGAATGGCAATAGAGGAAAGATTCGAGTGAAAATTAATCCATGTATCTTAATAAATGGTATCGGCCCAGGCTGTAATTAAGCTAATTCGCTTTTTATATTTTCCATTTTTCATTTGGTAAGCCTATTAATAAGGAATAAAATATAGAATCTTTCGTTTCATAATCAATCAATAGAAAAAAGATACAACTAATAGAGACAAAAAAAAACCAGCCGGCATAAAATAATTTTTGTTAAAGATATTGAAAGTAATAAAATAAAATCATTTTCTTCAAAGCCTAACAAACAAAACGCTAAAAGTGTTTCTAAATTACTTGATCTTGATTTGAATTATCACTTTTTTCTATATTTATTTGATTGTAATACTTGATTTGTAATTGATTTGAACGTATCAAGAATCAATAAAGTAAAATTACTAATAAATTAAGATATTTCATTTATATTCATGATGAAGTACATATTAAAATATAAAATAACTCAATATTTACTAATTAATTGATGATACCTGCTTGAGTGCACATCTAGTGTATTTTCCATACAGCAAGTTATGTGTAATACCCTTTGTTCTGTTCAAATCACCATCATACCAGAGCGATGACTACATAACGTTGATAAGTTTTACAGCTCTTACTTGTGAATTTAAGAAAAATTGCTAGTTTGTATAATTGTTGGAACACATTTCAACCATTCAATTCGTTCTTTGAATAATTCAAGGAAAGTCAAGTTAATTATTGTGTAAATGATAAGAATATTTTCACATGGTGTTTGCAATGATTAAGATACTCATTTTTCAACTAGTTGATTAGCAGGTTCCAGTTAGTGGTTTTATTTCTGTTGAGTATTTTTATTCATCATAGATTTCCTTGAGCATATGTTTTAGTGAAGTGGATATTTTCTTTTTTTTATTAAAAGTTGTTCTTTTTTGTTTTACTTATCAATCTCATCCAGGGCTGTCAACTTCGAAGGTGTCGAATGAGGTACCTGTAGGGTACAATTTTTTTCAAATAGGATACATTGATGGGCACATGATTTTTCCAAAATTCAAGAGTAGAATGCGAAAGAACAGCTGGAGTTAATGCTTTTTATAGCAAATAAGAGGCCATAGTTAACTTTTCCTTTGAAAGACAGCGTTCAATTAGGTTGTTGTATTTACGGATCCGTGTTTACAAGAGAAGTCTCCCACATAAAGCTCCGTTTTGGAGATGACATTTTGTCCACGTGTAGACCTTAGTGAGAATATAAAAAATCCTAAAATGATTTGGATTTCTGTGGCTTCCTTGTTGATATATGAAGTGCACATCTTGATCGAAAATGCCTTCATTTATATTAGCATACGCTGTAGTGTAGTCGTTTCCACAACAAGGAGCAATACTACTCATAATCTTTATGTGTGTACTGTATTTCACAATGGTTATTGGTAGGACACTTTTTTAGTTCTGTAAAAGATAGCTAACTTCAGATATGAGGCTATCTTGTCTAACCTTAGCTTGCATGAACAGCGGTACCCAAATTGAAATCAACTTTGTTTCTAACGAGACGTGGATGAACACACTCATTTAAGTGAACGATAGTATCGACTTTATTTTCTTATACCCGGTGAAAAGAATGACCGGCTAGTATTAGGAAGAGCAAACTATTAGAATTCTGTGTCTTCTTTATACTATCCTTTTATTATCCATCCATGTGTGTGCGCGTCTCGTCTAAAAAGTCGACTTCATTGTGAATACCCTTGTTAATGCAAGCTCATGTTCAGTATGAAAATTTCATATCTGAAGTTAGTTATCTTTTTTCAGACTTAAAAAATTGTCCTACCAGTGACCAATGTGAGTAGTACCACTCGTTGTTGTGGAAAAATCTACATTACAACGTATCCCAATATAAATAGTGGCATTTTCCATCAAGATGTGAACTTCATATATCAACGAGGAAGCCACACAAACCCAAACCATTTTAGGGTTTTTTTAATCTCATTAAGCCCTATATATGAGCAACATATCACGTCTAAAACGAAGCTTCACCTAGGGAAGTTCCCTCGTTAGCTGCTGCTTTGCTTTCTTCTACGATCATGACATCTGAGTGGATCAGATCACCTTTGTTCATTTAGACAAAATTTACAGTCAAAAATGATTCTTTTTTAGCCTTTTGAAGACAAATCAAGATGAATAAACTGAACTGTTCAAAAACAAGAGAAAAACTTCGAAAATAAGGGGAGAAAACTGGATTTTAAAGAAAGCTTGTACATAAAGGATAATATCTAAATATTATATTTCGAGGCAACTCCAGTAATATTACTGTAGTAAGCATCAGCAGCACCAATTTGAGCACATTTTCAATGTTTTCGATCGAGATATTTTTCGACGGGATTTTGATTTTCTTGATAGAAGCAGTTTTTTACATTTATCGACTGAGACTGTATTTTCTTGAGGGTTTTGAAGTTTTCAGGATCGAAATATGCTTTCCATGTAAGTTACGCTTTTCTTGATCGAGATACGGTTATCCAGTTAACTTTCAAGTATATTGATCAGACTATAATTTAGGAACACTTTCCAACTGTGTCGACTAATATGTAGTTTTCGAGATGTGGTATGTCCAAACTACTCGAAAGCCATAGTTAATCGGAAGATAGGAGAACCATCACGAAAATTATATAGCAGTCAAAGAGGTAAAAGAAATAATGTCAAAAACGATATCAAGACTGAGGAATGACTACTCCGAGAAGTTCAAGGTTGATTTCCACGACTGTGATTTGATTTTCATTTTTCCGCGCGTAATGAGAGATTTTCTTTCCGAATAATTTATGCGTTCGCTATTTTTAAAATTTTTATGAAACTGTATGGGTTTTGTAGTTTTAGAATGAATTTTTGTAAATCAAAATCTAGTTTTTCACCTCGCAAAAATCCATCAAGAATTTGATTTGACTTTGGCGTGTAACTGAGAAATTAAAAAAAAACCAGAAAAGACAAGTCTTAGTATATGCAACGATTGCCTACAATTACTAATTATTAGTTAGTCAATACGATTTAGATCTCATATCCCTACCAAAATGACTCTAGTTAAAAGAAAAAATTTCATTAACTCTGCTCAAAGATGATTCATTTACAATGTAAAAGGAAAAGTCCAAATAGAGTACAAAAGGTCGAAATCGAAATGGGACACAGTTAGCAGCTCTGGATAAAGTCGACGCTTATCAATAGATATAATTCAATGCATAATGTTTTGCATCATCTATTTAGTATTTAATTGTTGATATAGAAACGTTTTCTATTGAAATTAGATCATGGTACTAAACTCCAACAATTTTCATTGATCATTGGGATTTCTTTTGTTTTTGTCATATTTTAACTGAATATTACACTTTCTAACCATTATCAAATGTTACTCATTGTTCTCAAGCAATAAAATAATTACAAAAAGTGAATCATCTATTCTCTTAAAAGTTACATTGCTATGTAAAAATGCTAAAACGATTAGAATGCATTCGATTGAGATTTTCATAAACATTCGAAAGTTTTCTCTATTTGAAATGTTTCATTAGGATATTTTATGTGTCTTTGTATCTGATAGCTTAGATGCAGATCTTTACTCGTTTATTTCTTCAAAACAAATTAAAAAACATTGCAAAATACTGTATTTTCAATTTTGAAAACAGCAAAGAGCATTAAAAATTCAGGTCAATATGCAGGTTTTCTTCAAGTCAAATTGAATACATTTATAAAACAGAGTTATACGTTACCAAATGATGAGTTATCATAGAGACGCAAATGTGGCATTGCCAAACTCACTTCTTAAACATAGGAGCATTGTTGTCTCTTATAAAATCTACATCCGCTACTATTTTTTTTTTCTATTGGCAACTGTGTTCTCTTGGTTGATCGAGTCAGAATTGAAGACCTGATCACGAACGGATGAATTTTTTTCAAAAGCAGGATTTTTATTCCAATTAATGATAATATTCATGTATACTATGAAAAATAGCCTATGCTATTCACTACTCTATCTTGACTTGATCTAATTTTGACATTCTCAAGCAAATAAAGAGATAATCAACTTCATAGTATTTGTAGCGTTTCATCTTTCATTGAAAATGTATGAATTCATAGTTTAAAACAATAAATTCAATTGTACATCTGCTATGAAACATGTATTGTCATAATGTACCTCTTTCTTCGAATTGTGGAATGTACAAAAGCAGGCATCTAGAACAACAGACGCAATGGACAACGGAAATGGATAAGACTACCTCTTAATATGTGCGACCATAAAAGTATATGAGAAGACTTTTCTAAATATAGATGACCATTCTTTTTCTAATACCATTTATACATGGTACACTTAGCATGCTAGACGGAACTCTTCGTCAGATGAGTGCATTCAATTTCAACCAGGCAAGAGCTCATAATTCGACCAAGATGAATGAACAATGTATCAAGTCTAAAGATATACTAAAGCGATGGTTAATCTAACAGAAACTGCAATTACAAGCGTAATGCCTTGCTATCATTAATAATGTATGACAGTTTCAATGAAATCGGATGATTGAGAGCTGAAAAAAGTCAAGCAGAATTTATTATTCAATACACCATATCTATTAAAAAAGTGAATGTGGCTGATAATCAACTGAATCAAGTTCGGAAGTTGTCTACGTTTCGATCTTCATTCAGCATCCGAACTTAGCTCAGTTGGCAGAGCGGTAGGCTGTAATGGTATATGTATTGTAGTAACCTATAGGTCCCCAGTTCAAATCTGGGAGTTCGGATTGCTTTGTTTTTGTTTTCCTTTACAATATTGCGTCTCTTAAAACAGACTTTCAGTCATTTTTTGATCAACCATGTGGAATCAACTCCACTGGACAATAAAACGGATATTGACGGTGAGCCAATGGAGTCAAATGGCGATGATTCATCGACTTAGTCAAGAGTAAAGAATAGAAATTGTTTACATTGAAACGAAATCTATCTATTGATCTGATTCTTTTGTTCGTCACATAAAATAAAAGAACAGCAAAAGTGATGGAGAAAAATATGATTTTGTTATCGTAGTCACATTGAGTTACAAACACGTATGTATCTATAAACGATCGATATTGTGGTGTCTATGACACACATACACACGTGAATAACAACAAGCTTTCGATCAATTTACTCTCATCTGGCTTAATCGAAGTACAGATGAGACAAGCGGCAGTTTTCAGTACATGATCGTACAACTTGAATTGTTCTTACCTCTATTCCGAGTGTGGAATATGGATGTCACTGTGCAGATTAAGCTCTTCTCTACTGCTATACTCACACTTTATAGTTTCTGAGTGATATTAAAATTTTTGTATTAAGTAATTCAGAAACTATTTTTTTAGACAGTGCTCATGATATTCATATTAAATGAATTAATTGTAAGACAAAAATAATTAACAACTAATTTTATTTATTACTTTATTCGTGAAGTGTTATTTTTACTGTATTAAAAATCGATTGAAAGAGAAATCATCAAAATTAAAATTTTTTTATGTTAGTAATTTTTGATTTCAACAACCAAGTAACTAAATAGAGAAAAGAAAAAAAACCCATCCTGAATACATTCATCTTCTACAATGAAAACTTAATCAAACAACTCTTTACTGACATACAAATAGTAATAGAAAAGAAACTTTTAAAAACCAACATATATATATTTATATACAAGCTTTGGTTCTATCGAAAGCTTTTTTCTACATAATTGAACACGTTCTTGAACTAGTATTTGTTGCTGGTGTTTTTGCCGGTTGTGGTGGTGGTGGTGGTGGTGGTGATGATGTTGGTGTTGATTTAGAACCAAAAAGTCGTGCAAAAAAACCTGGTTGCTGAGCAGGTGGTGTTTCTTTTTTTGTTGTATCAGTATTTGACGTTGTTGTATTTGGTTTGGCAAGTGTTTTAGTTGCTTGTGAACGAAAACTGCCTCGAACACCATCGCTTGGTTTTGAACCAATTGTTTGATTTCCATCACGTGCTGATGAAATAGGTGCTCCAGAACGTGTTTGAGGTGGTAATGAACTTCGGCGTGCAACGGTTGGTGGTGGTTGTTGTTTGTTTGAACGACTGGATAATCTGCGACTATCTTCTTCATCTTCGTCTTCTTCGTCCTCCTCTTCTTCATCATCTGATCGATGATGTGAACGAGCTTTTCGATTTAATGCTTCACTCATAGGTGCTTTAGTAGGAGGCGAGCGTTTGAATCTATTATCATCACTTTCACTATCATCTCTACGTCGTGATATGGGAGAATTTTTTCGTTCATTTCGTAATTGTGGCGATGATTGTTCAGGTTTCTTAGTAAATGATTTTGCTGGTTCTTCTGATGATGATTTATCTTCATCTGAATCTTGTTTTCTTCTGAGAGGTGGTGGACTTGTACGCTCTAATCTTGTATTACGTATAGGTGATTTATCAATAGGTGGAAAACGATTATTTGTTTTTATTGAATCATCCGTATCTTTATTAAGATGAACTGTACGATCTAAGGCACCTGTTCTTAATGGTTGATAATTGCCATCATTTGGACGTAAACTAGTACGATTTAATGATGGACTTTGTGTTGGACGAAATGCGCCGTTTGTCACCGTATGTGTCTGATTAAATGTAGCACTTTTCATTGATGCCGATAATTCCTTATCAGATTTATCATCATCATCAGATTCAACACGTAAATGATTTGATGCTCCAAGTGGTCTAACATGATGAAGCGTTGTATCAATTGAATCGCCAACTTTATTTGCAAGATCAGCTTTTGTTTTATGACGCATACTTCGTGCTCGACTCATCGAATGCATAGTTGTTGAAAGTGTTTTACCTAAAAATAATAAGAGAAATGAAAAATATTACGATGTTTTTTTCTTTAAATCGTCATTGAAAACATACTTTCACTATCTTCTTCACTTTCTGATAATAATTTTTGTTCACCAGTTTTCTTTTGAGCAAGAACTATTGTTTGACAACCACCACAAACAACCTTTGAGACATTGTATGTTTTAAATCTATCAACCAAATATGGTACAAATTCATTTGAATGAGTTTGTGAACCTAATTTTCCATGTTTACCATCACCAAATACATACATATCACCACGAACAGAAAGAACAACTGTATGACCTTCACCAGCAGCAATAGTTCCAATACGTTTTGGTAAACCTTGAACACTTTCAAAGCTTTCTGCTATTAAAACTCTAGGACCAAGGCCAAGTTGACCACGAGCACCATGTCCTAGTAATTAAAATTCAATGAAAGTATTCATTAATAGACATAAGTATGATTCAAATCGGGTTTAACTACGATCGGGTCAATGGTCTGAACATTTTGTAACTTTAGAAGACATTGTACATATCATCAAAGTCAAAAAATCGTAGTTATGTAAATCTTAAACTGAATTCTACTATACAATTCTTCAAACATTCTTACCATCCGTTTGTTTGACCTGAATATTTTTTTTCTCTAAAATTTCTATTGCATATCTGCTTCATGCTAACAATGCAAAATTAGCGAAGTATAAAAAATGAAATCAAAATTTAAAAACATTTCTTTTCTTCTCTTAAATCGAATCACGAAAAGATGACTTGTACCTGAGAGATCATCTAGAATTGCTTTCAATCCGAATTGAAAACTTACTGTTAGTGTAGAACCTAATCTAATTGTTCTATTGATTTAAAAAACAATCTGTATAGATTTTTATTTATGCATAATAATGTATGAGGCAAGTTTGATTATCTAACATATCTTATTTACTGCATAAAAAATACTACACAATTTGTTGACACAAGGAATATATTAAACCTATCTGAAACAAAAGACATGTTTTCGTCTTGAACAGAGGTATCAGATTAGCATTAGTATTATAAGAATGCTAATGCTTTACGAATTAGTAGTAAAACTAACCTTAATACCTCAATATTATTTGAATTTATCAATTTCTTTTGAGTATAATAGTTTTGTTTTTCTCTTGATCTCTTTTAATATATATTTGAAAAAAAATCTACTTCTTTTATTTTGATAGCGAGGAATTTGTTAAAGAACTTTGCTTTGTAGAACAAAACATTTTATTTTAGCGACAAATGCTACACATCTGTCCAAAAGTGCTTTTTTCCACAACAGAACAAAATCATTCGGTTTTGGAAACTTCTGAAGTTAACGTATCCAAGATCTAGTTGTCGATATTCTATATAGTACCATTTAAAATATGCTAACACTTCAGCATTAATTAATTCTAATGCAAATAATACTAACACATTAAGGTTAAATTATATATTAATGCCTAAAGCATTAATATTAATAAATGTTCACACGATTTCTAATACGACACCCGCAGTCACTAACAAGCAAAGGATAATGTTTTTTTTTTTTGAATAAATTTTTCAATAAACTTAACTCTTATATATTTGTATTTTCATAAAAAAAAGCTCTTGTGTGTGTATTTCATTCAGAATAAATGAATTAAAGAAAATATATCATACCACATGTATATACTTCTCCATTTTCAGTCAATACAACAGTATGCTGATTTCCACAAGCAACAGCTTTAACTTTATTTGGCATTGAAACTTCTATTGGACCAGCAAATTTATCAGATACTGAACGTCCTAATTGTCTATCATCATTATTTCCAAATAATAATAAACGACCATTTTCATCAATTAATGCCGTATGATAATATCCACATGATCTAAAAATGAAATAGAATTCAAAATTAGTTCATTTTTATTCATCTTTATATTTACATGGCCATAACTTGAGATTCTATTCGAAGTTCTCTTGGTACTTGAATTACATCATGTTTACGTGGTTGTGCACATTGACCATCATCATTTGCACCCCAAACATATACTACACCTTCATCATTTAATGCACATGCATGTTCAGCACCCATAGCTATTTGTTTCCAAACGATTTTTCCTTTAAAATATTCGATTTTAACAGGATGAGGATGAATTGTGTTTGAATCTGGTGATGAAATTCCTAATTGTGAACGACTATTCGAACCAAATGCAAATATCGCACCACGATTTGTAGCAACTAATGATGATTCACGACCACATGCTGCTAATATAACTTTTTCACCTGTTTCTCCGAATTTTAAAGTTTTAATACATGAAACTTTTTCAACATTATTTGTATGACCAAGACCCAATTGACCTAAATATTTGTTGTTTTTCGAAAAAAAAAAAAAAAGTTTTTTTTATTATTCTACCTGAACCATTATCACCAAAAGCAAATGCACGACCACTTTCAGTAACAATAATTGTATGTCGATCACCAGCAGCCATATGAACAATAGGATCATTTCGAATATAAAATTGTCCTTGATTGTTAGCTAAGTAAGTTTTCCCTAAGAGATAAACTTGTGGTGAATCATTATCATTTTCATGATTGGCCATTCGAATTTCGTTTTCTTTTTCAACGTGAATATATATTAATGAAATAATTAATTATCTGAAATCAACAATCACTAGGAAATAAAGGTATAAGTATACAAGTTTTTTTATCGGATGTTACACATTGATTCAATGTCGCCATAACAGTCCTTTACTTCACCTTGGTAACAAGCATTTTGTTTTTTCGATGAAGAAATTTCAGTATTTATATACAATCAATTTTCTCAACTTTAAAAGAGAATTTTAATAAGATAGTCTATTAAAATAATCACATTAGTTTTTCAAATAGATGTCACTGATAGTTTATATAACGAATTTATGAGACTTTCGAACGAAAACAAGTTAAAATTAATTCTTTTCTTCTCTATGCTAATTTTCTACCAACTTTGAATTCACAATGTATGCTAATGTCTTTTTCAATTTCATCAATATTCACATCAAATACAAATGACATAAAATACTTCGATTAGTTCGTAAACTAATCATATATATATAATTTTGTTGAAAAAGAAAAAATCTAATTATTAGTTAACTTATGATTAATATTCATTCTATTGTTTCAGAAGTTTTTCTTCTTTCTAAAATATAATTTAGTATAATAAACAATAAAAGTATTCTTATTACCTATTATTTTCTCATCAATATGAACACTAAATTAACTAAAAATGAAATCTACGTCAAAATAAAAAAAAAACAACTTCTAAAATATCCATGAGGACAAATTCATTTTGACATCACAAATATTTACTCACTGACATTGTCTAGATAAAATTCATAAGTCAACGGAAGAAATACAAAATGCACAGAACGAAACAACAATAACAATTCTTTTTTGTTTTTCAACTTCATTAGTAAGAAGAAAAAAAAACATGATTTCAAAATATGAAATTACTAACAAGACTAAAAAATCAACCAACATCAAAGTTGATAGTTTATTTTTAAAACAAAAAAAGATACATTAGACGATGTCTATTCGATTTGAATGAATATCAATATAATTTCTGGTTTTTTATCGATGTGAATCCTTGTTTTTTTTTTTAGAAAAAAAGAACAACATTAACTATAATTTTATAATGATGTAAGCCCTAGACAAGACAAATGAAAGTCATGTTAGACTAACCATTGAAGACATGATGCAAGTCATCGATGGATTTCAAAAGAGTTCAACATTTTTTTTTTTTCTTTACAAGCACACATTCATTAACTGTCATGTTGAGTTAGATAATTAAAAAAATTCCATCTATTGACAATAGATAACATTAATAAAAACTTTCTTGTAAAATGTCAACGATAATTTGTCATAAACATTTTTTTTTTTTATACATTATTTCCTCTAGAGTCTAGAATGTTATGCTGAGTACTTTTTAAAGATTAGTTCAATTGAATCTTAAATAAACATTTTTTATTTTATTTTATTTAAATATATATACAAACATTGATTGACTAGCGTTTACAAAGAATTTCTAACATAATTATACAATGTAAAGAAGAAACAAAACCAACAAACAAGTATTCTCTTTCAGTTTATGTTTAATGAATAATAAAACATACTTCATTTTTTATTTAATATTGATACTAGTTCATTTGCTTCTAAAGTATCACTCATAGAACTCCAACTTCCAGATACATCACGAGATGGTGCTATTAAATAATTTTGATTAAGATGATGATGATTGTTTATACCATCATTATTATTATTATTATTATTCCTATTATTAAAAATTCTATTTTGATATGTTGATATTTGTATTTGTGAATTATTTGTATTCGTATTTCGACATAAAATAAATACAAAACATTGTAATAATCGATAGAATTCTTCTCGAAAACGTTTATTTGTTAATATATATAGAAAAAATGTTGACATAAAATAACATTGTTGTAATAAATCTAAACTTTTTTGTGTAATAGCTATTGAACATAATTGATCTTGACTTTCATATTTATTATCTAATTCATTATGTAATTGTCCTATATATACACTGAATATATTATGTGGTGTAGTAAATAATATATATACACAATTAAGTGAAATAAGTAATATTGATAAATGTAATTCTATTCGACGACGTGAATTTCTTAAATGTTTATTATGAGAATTTATTGATGTATATTTTATTGATACATGTCTTAATATAATTATTGTTGTAACTAAACTTATTGAAAAAGGTAAAATACCAAATAAAATTAATTCAATAAATGGTAATATTGATGTTAAATATTTTCCATAAAATGATAGAGAACCATTTTTATCTGCTATTGTACACATTGTTATATTTATTGTATTATTTAAATTTATACGTTGTTTTGTATAACCATATGATGTTAACCAATGTAAATTAAGAAAAAATAAAACTAAAGCAAATGATAATTCAATTAAACAAACACGAATAAATGCTTTTGAACAACCATATTGTCGAATACGATCTTCATGATAATAACGTTGATTTAAAGTTATTGTTGATGTTACTGTACGACAACGATCAAGATCAACAGCTGTTAATGTAAATAATGAAAAATGTGTTAAAAAATCAATTAAAAATCTATTTAATAATCGACAAAATATAAATAATGATAAATTTTCTAATGTTAAACCAAAATATACACCAATAATAGTAAAAAAAGCATGAATTAAAGATAAAAATGCATTTGATAAACTAAGAAAAGCAAGATAAGAAAATGTTGGTCGACGACGTAAACGTGGTTGTATAAGAACAATAAATGAACATATATTTGCTAAAAAACCAAATATTAATAAAAATATTGGTTGAATTTTCATTATTAATATCAATATATCTGATTCACAACCTCTTGCTTCAGAATCCATTGTATTAATTGATGATGTAGTATGTATTGAAACAACATGTGTATTATTAGAATATTTCATTATGAAAGTTAAATTAATCTAAGAAATATATACAATGAATAAAGAGTACAAAGGAAAAGAAAAGATCTTCATGAAATAATGCTTGATATTTTATTCAAGACTATTATAGAGAAATATATTAAATAATAATGAATAGACAAAGATTATCAATTAGATCGTCAAAATTTATAATAACAATATTCGAGAACATGTTTTTTAACGTAATTCCTATGTTCTTTATACTTAGTTGCTTTATCTAATAAATAACGTCTATTATCGTATTACATCTTTTAGATAATTTATAACAAAAAAATTCTCATAATAGGCACGTACACTAGTTTCTCCATTTTCTATATGTAAAACTGAGCTCATTCTATTCTTGGGTGGTGTATTATGAATATATAGAACATTCTTCTATAATAAATAAGATACAAATTAAAAAAATATTATAGAGATAAATTTAACATTATTATTCATAAAGAAATATTTTATGATTTATGTAAATTATGCTTCAGGAAGTCGAAGAGCAGCATATGACCTTATATTTATGTAAATTTATTCATAAAATGCTTTAATAGAGACAAAATAAATAAAAAAAAAAGAGAAGAAATTTTTATTCATGGAAGAAATTTATAAAAATAAACCAGTAACTACTTACCATCACTTAATTTCATGCAATCATATATACTTTCTTTATTATAAAATTATTCTTCACTACTACCTACTATATTTTTCTATATATTATTTTCTTATGTGAATATATAATAGATAACGAAATATATTAGAACAATTGCTCGATTGTATTAGACATAAAATAATTTTTGATAATTTATCATCTTTCAAACATGCCACGTTTTATTTCTTAAATAAGAATTATTAAGTACGTCAATGTTAGCTGAATAGATTTGTTTTCTTCAACAAACTTTCAAGAGAATCTCTCATATATTCTTGTTGTTTTTCAAAATACACTCATTTGATTATTTTCAGTTTATTATTAATGACAAAAATAAAATCTATTTTTCTCATCATACCCTACATTGTCATTATTATAAAATAAGATTGTCAAATGAAAGACTTCGACCTCGTCCGCTATAATAGAAGTTGTGTCGACTGATCTCATTAGGCTTTTTTATATATAATGGTTCAAGCTAATAATAATAATAATAATAAGTAAAAAAGAGATGAGACATGGATTATTTTCCCCATAAAAAAAAAGTTCATCTGATTGTCATCAACTAAAATACGAATAGATCTATGTGCACTCAGATCAAGATAAGAGATCTAAAATTTATGTTTGCTAAGTGACAAAAAAACGACGGCGACAGAAAAAGAGAAGAGGAAATCGTGTCATTACTATGTGCCATATAAAATACGTATCTATCTATAGAAAAACTAGAGATAAAGAAAAGAGCAACACAGCATACGCACTTACTTTGACTTTATATTAAATATAAGAAAAGAAAAATTAATCCCGACAACACTTTGGACTCTGAATGAGCATCTGCTTAACTCTTTATAATCACATTTGTTAGACTTGGTATGACGTACAGTCACATTCCGTATATTATTATAAACAAATATTTTATGCTAACACACACACACGTATGTTTATTTCCAGATTGTGTTTATGCATTATAATAGAAAGTTAACAAATGAATTAACATGATATAGAGAAAAAACACTTGAGAATTTAATACTTAGTTAGAACATCATAATACAACTCTCCTATGACTTTTATCAGACGGATATTTTTTTTTTGATTAAGAAAAAAAAACAAAAAGTTACTAATTGATCTATATGTCTATAAAAATGACAAATGTTACTCGTAATCTTTGGATTATGAACCATTAATCGTTTGTCTTTTTCATTGATTAAAAAAAAAGCAGAAACATGTCAAGCTTTTTTTATTCAAAAAAAAAAAAAAAAATTCTTTATAATAACAATAAAATATTATAGTCCAACATGACCATTTAATTTAACCTGATCTTCAAAATAATCATCATTATTTCATCTAAAATAACCATATTAAGCAAAAAATCATTTGAAGAGATGTTAGATTCTGATAGTTACTTATTAGAAATATAAGATGATGCGCATGGTAAACATTAGATGATGATAAGAATATTTACTACGTCTAAACATTAGACGGAATTCGTAGATTGATTAGTTTTTCTTTTTTTTTTTGCATTTTGTTGATATCTGTAATCAAAACCCTATGAAACTTACCACCATTTGATTATCTAGTACTCTTTTTTTTTGTAAACGTCGGTTTATATATTGCACCAATAATACGAGCCAGACGAACAAAGAATTTCGTCTTCATTGTCATTGTCCGTCCTAACTCGCACGATCGAGCGCAATTTGAGACAAATAAATAATTCACTGAATCGTTTTGAAAAAAAAAGTTGCTTTTATATACTCATAAGAGAGAGAATAAGAAGAAAAAAAACGAATAGTGCACACACACACGAACGCATATATATATATATATATATATATTTATATTCGTTTGCCTATCTTTAAGCCAACATTGATGGTGAGAATGGTATCTTAAGCCAACAATCACAAGTAATTTGTGAGTAACGATGGGAACGATAGTCAGATGGAATATACACCAGTAATGCTATCTTATTTTATCGATCAAACAAGAAGAAAGCAATGATAAACTTCATGTTGTTCACACCATATCATATCCAATGAGCAAGCATAAACGAAATGATTAGGCTTTTTTTTTTCGTTCACTTACCCTTTCTCTCTCACTTTCTATTTAACCTTCGTAATGTTGCTTAAATACTTTTTTTTGTATAATGTTTGTTCAAAGATCGAATTCAGAATATTAAGCAAGCCTTGAGTCAACAAATAGAATAAAAGAAGGATTAAAAGAGTCACCTGTTTATCATTGAAGATAAAAGATAATTTACCAAATAAATTAGTTCTATATAGATACTTGTGCAAATATATATCAACATGATGATGATGATGATCAGTGAAAGGTTTTAAGCAAGTATTTAAGAAAAAAAATCAATTAGCACAAGAAGAGAAAAAAAATATCTATATAAATATACAAATTTTCTTTCAATTAATATTCGCTGGTAAAAGAACACGGTGCATATAATGAGAACCATAAGTTTGTCTTATATTAGGATTGCGTTTTGTTGTTGCATATATATTTGTATGATTAGTTCCTCCTGATTGTCCCTCAAGCATAACAACAGGTGAAGCTGTATTACGTTTTGCATTTAAAACATTTGCAGAACGTGAACGAGGAAATACAGTAGGAGATGATTTTAATATTGAATCTGCTGTTGGATGAGCATAAGCATATTTAATTGATGATGATAATGGTCGATTAGCGGCTGAAGTTAAACGAGAATGAACAGGTGATGAACTAAAACGTGGTGTAATTTGTGGTGATTTTGATGTTGATGTATTTGTAATACCTAATGTTGAACATGTATTGGTTGTTGCTGTTGCTGGTTGTGAACATTGAAAAGCAATTGTTGTTGGTTTTAAAATTGTCCGTGACGATGATGATGGTGATGATGATGTTAATAAACTATTTGATAAAGTAGTTGTTGCTGCTGTACGAATAGGTGTAATTGAAACATTATCATGATTACGAATTGATGAATGAGTTATAGCTACTGGTACAGTAGCTGAACGAGCACGTCTGATACGTGTATGTCCAGTAGAAGATTGATCATGAAACGAATAATTTGATGGATTAACATTTGTTGATAATATGGATGTATATGTAGAAGCTGATTCAGATAATGGTACATATGTAAATGGAAGACTTCGATAATGTTCCGCATCAGGTACAACTGCTGCACGATATGAATATTTTTTTTCTTCTGTACTATCAGAAGTAATTTGTTGACTAATAGATGAATTTTTAATTATTCGTTCATCAGGTGTATTTACAATAATTAATGGTGTATTCGAATTTGTATGATGTTCTATTGTTGCTTCTGGTGGTTTATTTGTTTTAGTTCGTGTAATCCAATCTGGTAATCGATTTAATGTTGTATTATTCGTTGAAGAATATAAGACACTACTTAAACGCTGAGCATTTAATTTTTGAGTTGCAGCACTTGTTGAATTGAAAGGTGAAAGAATTTGTGAAGATGAAAATGGGGAAGTGAGGGATACTGGTGGTGTTGCATCCGTATATGTCCATGAACGATATGTATCACAATTAGAATTACGCATTGTATCATGTAATGGTACTTCATGCACAATAGGAACATCATTAAATGAAACATTTTTACGATGAGATGGATCACGTGGACGTTTGGCTGATAAAGGTCGATAAGGACTTACATGATCTGATGATGGATTAGTAACTGGATCATCAGAAATCTTTGTATGTGATTCGTCTTGTATATTTGACATAATAATTTACATGGTAGAATATAATTATAAATGTAAATTGATGGAGTAACGATGTGAAAATTTCAGGTCTTCTTTTCTTTCTGTTTTTTTTTCTACTGTTATAACAAAACTAGTATCATCATTCGTTTACATTGGTTTTTTTTCTTCGCGTCTTGCATGTTCTCCTAAACGAAAGCGTCAAAACAACTATAACATATGATGCTTACAAAAGCAAATCGAAATCCGAAAAAAAGAGAAGGAGAAGAATAAATTTATAGTTATAAATCGGTTTCTTTTCTTCGGTTTTTTCTTTCACGCGTATTCGTTCTATATTATTCTTCTAGTAAATATACACAGTTCTAAATTTCAAAGAAAAAAAAGACTAATCGAAAAACGAATGAATTTTCGCATCAATTCTGATATATTTCTATCTAATGTTATATCAAAAAGCTTGACAAATTTACGGACATGTATATATATATACATCAGGAAAAAAAGTAAGTGATTGATGTTTACTTTTGAACGTACAGCATCATTCACACAACAATTTTTTTTGACATAGGTTTCTTTTTTTTTTCTATTTCAACGCGCGTCTCATTTTTTTTTTTCAATGCACGACGACGACGCCAGCAGCTAGCATCACTCAAACACTGTTGGATGATGATGAAGTTGATGAAAAATAAAAAAAAAAAAGGAATTTTGTATGAGTTTACGCCCGTCGTTGCCACTACTGTTTTTCTTTGAGAAAGAAATTTAAATACAAAAACAACAACAACAAAAAGAACAAACGACAATGGAAATGACGAATGAATATAAAATGAGTGTAAAAATACTGATTAAATATTGGCAAAGCAAATGAGTTTGAAAGTGAGAGTATGGCATAGTTTACGGTTTTCTGTTGTTTTTTTCTTATTGTTAATAAAAAAGTAGTTAGGATAATATTCCATGTCATAATTTTGTTATAAGTAATAAATTAGCAGATAATATCATGTTTACTAATCGGATTTTCTTCTTCAAGTTCTATGTCACGATTTGTTTTTTTTTTCTTTTCATTGATAAAATTGAAAATTTTCTTGCTCGATTATTATTTTAAATATAAAATCAATTAGATATAATTTCATTTTTAAAAGCATATAAATCGTTGTTTTTTTCTAGACGTATAGTACCGGAAACGGAACTTACCTTCAAGGTTTCTTTTCTTTTTACGGAGCTAAAAGTACTATTCGAATAAAGTAATCAGTTACTCTCTAAATAATATAAATGACAAACTGCCGTCTTAATAATGCCAATAGCATAGAAAGTTCTTATATTTAGTACAAATGATAATATTGTTGAACTTTGATTAATCAAAGTCTATAGATGAATTTGCATTGTTTTGGCTTGTAGTAATCAAAGAAATGTAATGCCTAAATGAATATTTCACACTTGAACATTTTTATCTATCATATGTACAAATAAAACAGAAAACCTTCTACAAAAAAAGACATTCATATTTTGATTTCAATATTTCATCAAGTCAAATAGACGATAAAAATCTTAAGCTACTTCGTAACTCAAGAATATCTTAACTCTCTTGCTACCTTTCAATCACATTTTTGAAAATGATATGCAGGTCGAGTTAATGTCACGAGAGAGATTGAACAGTAATGCCAACAATATCAATGAACATATTCGTTTAGTTGACTGTCACGAAGCGTCATCTATGCATTTTGAAGATGAATGGTGAATGAATCTTTTTTCTTTCTTCCCTCAAGAGACGCCTACTAGCGTAGGAGAGAAACATGGGCGATGTAGTCACATTTCATGCAACAATCACTTCTCTTTTATTGTTTCGTTCCTTTTCAATTTACCTACATTATTATTCAAATTTATTTGCTCACCTTGCTGAATTCTTCAAGTGAGTACGTAAAAGATAATAAACAACTTCTCTCATCTAAATACTTATGTCATACACTATCAACAAAATCATGTGTCGTAGTCATGTTTTATCCTGTATATACAGTAAAGACTTTTTTCGTTTACTTTATTCAAACAAATAAGGATCAATTGTCTAATCTTACTTTGCTACTGTTACTTGTATTTCTTAAGAAATACAATCTTGAATTCAAGTTGTTTTTTCCCGTTTTCATATAAACCATAAGAAAAGAGTATCAACTTTTCTTCAATACTATTCATGCGTAAATGAGGCAAAGAAAATAGTCGTTATTATAATTTTATCATGTATTTTGAAGTTGTATGTCGAAATAAGATCGTCATTAATTCTTATAGATAAATTTACATAAACGATTATGTAATGTGAGGTAACTAACGGTATCAAAAGCACTCAAAGTTTGTACTTATTCATCAATATGTACATTTGCTAGTACACGTCTAGGTTATTTTTTTCAATGAGGTTTTTTACGGTCTAATAAGCACACCTTTGTATTTTTCTTTCTATTCCGTCATCTGAAACAATTATAAGACTAAGTTATTTTTGTTTCATTTTAGATAATAACAATGGAACAATGTTCGTTAGTCAATGCAATGCTCAATCATGGCAATGATTTAAGTGATGTACATAGTCTTGATTCGTATGTATTATTGATCATAATCAACTATTTGATTAAAGATTATTATTTTTTTTTTTTGTTTTTGGAAACATTTAGTATTGATAGTGGAGTTATGGGAACATCAGAAGTATTTGAACATGATTTACAATCAATAACAACAGAAAAATTACTAAATGAACTACAACGTGTAAAAGAAGATCTTAAATCTAAAGATGGTGAAATTCGTCGAGCGAATGAAATGCGTGAAAATACAAATCGAGAAATCGAAGATTTAACAGCATCATTATTCGAAGTAATAAAATCTTATTTTTTTCTTCATAATATTTAAAATATTAAAGTTAATTGATTAGTCGGCACATTCAATGGTTGAACAAGCAAAATATGCTCAAGCAAATGCTGAACAAAAATTAAAAGTTTCAAATCAAACAGTAAATTTAAAAAATGAAGTCAATGTCTTATTAAATGAAAAAAAATTCTTTACTTTAGATTGATGCACTTATTCTTGAAAATAGTCAATTAAAAAAATCTGTTAATGAATTGAAACAAATTTTAAATTCATGTCGTTCATCATCTAATATGTCAACAACTAATAATAGTGTAAGTTGAATTGCTTTTTTTTTATAAACAATAATTGATTAAATAAATGTATATTAATTGATTAATTAGATTGATAATATTTTATTTCGAGAATTTACATGTTGGGAAGAAAAACCATTTATAGAACGAGATTCATCTTTATTTATGTATCGCATTTATAATGAAGATATTTTACCATGTTTAACATTTCCTAATGCTGATGTAAGAAAAAACAAAATTTTAATGAATTTATCTAATAGAAATTTCCTTTTTCTTTTTGTTAATAGCTATCGTCAAAAGTTTTAGCAGCTATAGAAAGAAATGATGTGGTCATGGAAGCATGTCATTCAAAAGGAATTATGAAGTATGTATTGTTTAGATTTGCTATTTAAAAGTTTGTAAAATTTTAATTTGTTTAGAACTTGTTCATTGATGGGTGAAATTTGTCAATGTGATTATCGTGTTCGATTAGGTGAAGATAGTCAATGGTGGCTATTATCACGTTTAGCACGTAATCGGGTTAGTAATTTTACTTCATACTTTATTCTTATTAGATTTATATTAAAATAGATTGCAGCAGTTTGTGACTTTTTTACGTTTATTCGTCATGTGCAATTAGGTCTTGTGAAAAATGATGGTAAAAAAAACAAAACGACTTACTTTTTCTTTTATATTTGAATAATCTTTATTTAGCTCAAACTCGTTTTAATAAAATAATTGAACTACGCAAACAAATGGCATTTGCACGTCTTGGATTATAAGTTAGAATTATTGCATTTATTGATTGATGAGTATTAATTCTTTGAATTATATATTGTTTTCTTTTTTCTTTCGTATGAATTTTTTTTTTGTGACATATGTTCTATCTTTCAATATTTCTTTTGTTTACAACTTGTATATTTATTTTTTTGTTTAGGTGATTCTTTCTATTTTTTTTTTGTATGTATAAACGTAAAAGTATATTTAATTAAAAAAAAGAAGAACTCTCTAAGGTTATATAAGTAAATAGATATATGTCACCATTTATAATGATAACGACAACAAATATGTCGAGTCATTCGAAAAAAACAAAGTTTAAAGAATGAAACAGCTACTCACTATCAAACCATGCTTTTTAATTAACTTGTAAAAAAAACAATCAAAATATTTCTATAATGCAATAGTTGAGATTTTGAAGTACATGTCATTATGTATAGAAGAATTGCTACGTTGTTTTTAACGTCAAACGTTGTACTTGAATGACATTTGCAGACAAATTAGATTTGAAATTTTCTATTGTATCAGTTATGAGATTTGTTCATTAGATAAGTATTCTGATGTTGACAAGATTTATTCTTTTAATTAGAATTTCATAACGATTACCATGAGTTTAACATACGTAGATATCAAATGAATTTAGTGCATAAATTTGAAATAAATGCTCCTTTGATTAAAATAAATATGATAAATATCATTACTTATAGGAAAAACTAGAAAAATTTTTGAAGATGATCGATATATTTTTCGGTAATTTTTGAATTATTTTCATAGAAATATTAAATTTCACAAACTTGTAAAAAGTCAAGTAAAATTCTAAATGATCTTTTGTATGCCGTATGTTGAGAACTCATATGAAACATATGGTAATATGATCGATCAACATTGCGACATTTGAGTCTAGAAAAATAACAACATGAGTAATTTACTATAATTATATGAATCAATAATAATATAACAGAATTCAGCAAACTTCTTTGGATTTTCAGATATTCCGTTCTTGTTATTGAATGAAAAGAAATAATGAGATCACTCACATTGCACGTTTCTTCGCACTACCAATAGTAGATTGAAGGTTAGAAAAGAACTATTGTTTGTCGGAATATCGTACATTGTTTCGAATGATTTATCGATAGCCTTCGTCTAGTTTGAATCATGAGCAATGCTACAATAGTTCGTCCTTTTGTTTATATGCATTGTGTTTTATTGAGTTTGCAAGTTCAGTTTCTAATTTCTCAGTTATATTAGCGTACTATGACCTGCAAATGGTTTATGTATGACTTGGATGCAAACCTTATTACTATCACATGATATACGGTCTCATGACCGAAAATTTTAAACATAAGAGTACATAAAACAACGGACATAAATTGATAAATGGCTGTATAATTTTCATTGAATTTGATATCTCTTCGACCATTCTTATTTCTCCTTTTTATATTTCAACTACATCATACAGTTGAAAAAATCTACGTTATGTTAAGAATTTTGTTACCCTTTGCTTGCTTTACATAATCGTCCAGACAATTAAGCTGTTACATATGTTGACAATAAGAAGTTGATATTTAAATATTTGTTTTTTTTTGTATCATTTTCTTGTCTCTCATCGATGACGGACATTTTCATGATTGTGTAACAAATATTGAAGATTACAAGTTATTGGAGTTAAACAAACGATACACATTGGATAGTTGTGAACATATCGTTTAAAAAGTAAACGGCTAATTCAATCGTAACAAAATCACATATGAGCATTTAACTATAAGAATAAAATGTCATCAGATAAGATTAAAACTGTCACACGAAACTTAACTTTTTGAAATATATCATATCTAATACTTCCGATGCGATTATATAATACAGTAGGAAATAACGATTTTTGACTATATCGCAACGTCAATACGTTGTTGTAGTGCCAGTGGAGCAGCGCTTACTCTTAAAAACAAATGATTTTATTGTAGTACTAAAGTTGAACGGAAAAAATGACCAATTTTATATTAATATGTTTACTCCATTTCTTAATAAAAAAAAACTCAAGTTCTGAGAATGTTTATCCTACTAGGCAACAAATCTATTCAAACTATGCCACGAACTAAACCAGTTGAAATGAAAAACATAAATTGATCGATATGTATGACTAAAAAGAAGTCTAGTTAAGAAACGAATAATTTCTTCCATTGAATTTCAAGAACAATATTTCTCAGTGTTCTACTATTAAGAATAGAAAGCTTTAATCAAATGAAAGAAAATCTATCAAGAAAAAGAAGCATCTCAATGAAAACATTGATCACATAATTTTTGTTAGAATCAAGTTTTTTACTACAAATTTTAATCAATTTCTTTTATGCATGACAAATACAATAGTCGAGCAGACAAGCTTATTTTATCCTTTTCTGACAGAAGCAGATTTGTAAATTTATCTTTATCTTTCCTTTAAAGTAAAGATAAATAAAAAATAAATGAATAAAACTTGTGTTTCATAATATTGACCCAAAAAAAAACATTACGATACTTTATATGATTAATAAATCATCAAATTATTTATCAGGATAAATAAAAAGAAACTACATGTAATTGTTTTGTTCTGTATCTATGTCATTCAATTCTTTTAGATAAATAAGTATCAAGAAAAAAAAGATGCTATGAAAATCGAAGAGTCTCGTCGTATTCTGAAATAAATTTAAGATAATGGTGGATAAATAAAAACAGAAAGTAATTTCAACTTTTTTATTGAGAATGATTCGAATAACTATTATTGCTCTGGAGTAAAACATGTGTAAGAACTAAGCAAAGATGAAATTGCTTCAGATTTTTCAAAGTTTGAACCGAATTGAAACCATCTCTACAAGTATTATTCAAAGGTGATAATTAGCAAGATTCGATCAACACATGAGAAACCTTAGAGAGAATACTCAAAATCAATACTTAACGAGTATTGAGGTTAGAGAAAATAGCGAATGTCATATAGAAACTTATCTATGGTTATGTTACTCAAAAAACGTTGAAAAAAATGAGTTTGTCCATTATTTCCTTGATAATATTTACAGCTACCGTATTTTCACATCGACAAAATTTCATATGACAGAGTTCACCTAGTAACAATCACATAATACTCTGTAACCTCTTTTCTATTGTGAATTTTCTCATGAAAGATAAGCTTTATTTTGCTTTCTTTATCTTAGTTGTTCAACATAATCGTAAATTAACACTCCAAGATGAAATACGACTCTAATCAACATTGAAGTCTATGACGAAACAAATGGACTCTATCTACTATAGATTACAACAAACATATCGAAATGCTTTCTCTGCATCATCATATACTGTGATAGATATCTTGATGAGATGTCTCATATGTCGTAACTGATATCAAATGGTTCTTTCTCACAATTCAAATGATTCTATCGTGTTTTATATTTCACTTCCGTAGAGTCTTGCTGAAAACTGTTGTAGTATTAATTCTTTGTTTTACATTTTCAAGGAGAAAAATTTTTTTTATCACTAAAGAGTATTCATACAGACCAATATCAATTGAACATAAGTATAGGGAAAAAACGATGAGGAGAACTATTCATGAAGACCATTCGGGAAAAAGGGAATGGTGAGTTAAAATTGAATAAAAGGATTTGGAATTTTGTGACGTGTAGATTCATCGTTGCTCATATGATTATCCACACCAGAGTATGTATGTTGATATTCATCTGGAAGTACTTCATTTTGAAATTGACTGATGAGTAATGTTTGTTCAATAATTGACTGTACGTTAAAATGTGCGAAACGATATCTTTCATTACATATTTCGTTGAAATCAAGTGATTTAAAGGATATATTAATCAATTTTTCATTCAAACTCTGTTTCAACTGATGACATTAATTAAACAATAATTTGATATTTTGAGCCATATTGTCGAAAGCGTCTTTTGTATTTTTATTTAGTAATTGGATTCAGAGATGTTCATCGCGCCGCTGCCGCTGCCACCGTGGCGGTGGCGGCGCGGCAGCGGCAGATTTTTTCCAAAAACTATCGCGGCGCGGCAGCGGCGCGGGAGAGATTTTTATTTTGCCGTCGCGGCAGCGGCGCGGCGGCGGCAGCTTTTTATGAAAAAATTTCAAAAATTCATGAATTTGCACAGAATCTGCATGTTTATGTATGCTATACTGTAAGACTTAGCGAATCTGATCGATTAGCGGCATCAGTTCTATTTCAAACCAGTCAAAGCCTTGAAAATCAAAACATTTTTTCGAATACCAGCGCGGCAGCGGCGCGGCAGCGGCGCGGTAGCGGCAAGTTTTTTTTAAGGCGCGTCGCGGCAGCGGCGCGGTAGCTTTTTTTAACAGGCCATCACGTCGCGGGAGCGGCGCGGCAGCGGCAGATTTTGAGCCGCGATGGACATCTCTGATTGGGTTACATTCATTTCTTCTGTATGGTAGTTTTCTATAAAAAAAAATGAAAGCTGCTTTTTTAAGTTACTTCTCATGATTCATTCACTCATGAAACTGTCCCAATGTTTTACTTGTAGGCATCTTTGACATATTATTTTATCAACAAAGTAATATTGAAATAGACGAATAACTTCATATGGATTCATTGTAATATTTGGAATACACAAGTTCAACTTGTAAGAATTGATTTGTGGTTTCAAATAATACATTTTCTATTGTTGTTCTTCTGGTTTCCTTTATAATTCTTTTAACTTATGTCATCGTACTTGACTTTCACTCAGGTCAACGAAGACAACTATCCGTATGTTCACCGCAATTTTGCATGATACGGCACATAAACCGACCGTATTATTCAACATCGACAATGTCTTGTTGTTTCTCTTTTTGTTCTGCAATATCACATGTTTTTACAGTAATACAGTATTTTAATTTGTCAATTTCCGACATAGGCAATCTGTAAATTTCATTGGAATATTCTTTAATACAGTATCCATATTTAATACTGATAAAAGATTTTCTCTTCGATCAAGTATTTTCATCATTGCTGTATATATTAACACTTGAATATTTTCATGAAAAAATATAAACCTGTCATAACCTGTTTGCTTTTTTTTACTTGCATCATTATAAACGATGATCAATTTAATATCATTTAATATTTTATAAATTAAATTAAAGATTTTCACCTAAGATTTCGTTCGTGGCGTCAATTTCTAGAATAAAATAATAAGGAACTGATACTCAAAGAATTGCGATTAAAAATGATTTATCTGACCCAAGCAACAGTATCAGATGCCCATGAACACTCATTTCAAAAGAAATATTCTATTCTAAATCGATCCATAAAAATGAAACCATCATGTTGTTACAAATATTTTCACTATGCGAGTGCACACGATAAGCAAAACTGCAAAAAGTTTTCGTTCTATTCTTTGATGCAAGTTTTCACCAAGTAAGAGGAATGTCATAAAGCCTATAACTTGATTATCGAGACTCAAAATATAGCTATTAAGATATTTCCTCAATGAAGTCGTGTACCGATATAGCGCTAAATTAACGATTTTGCGTGAATGTGGTGAAACAAGATTAATACTCAACTCGATACCCACATACGGATACTGAGTTCGGCATCTACTTTACGGGAAATCGTGACTTGTAGCGTGTTATTACCTAGAATATAAATATAATAAAATCTCAGAGATCCAAGTTTTTCCTTTATTTGCTAGCTCAGATATTTAGTTTTCTTTTCAAATATTCGCAGATTGATTTACTATCGAAGCTATATTTTGCATTTGTTTCATGAATCATTATGATTCGATAAATCGTATCAGAGACATTTGTTTTTCTGGAACGATACAGTAGTTATGATTTATTGAAATAGACATTTGTATTTATATGAAATATAGTCATAATCCCCTCAGAAATATTTAAACTGAATTAAATCTGAAATGTGAGAAAACACTTAGTTTTAATAAATCCAATACTACTATTTCATCATATCAATGGCGTAGCCGGAAATTTTTGAGTCATGGGCAATTCATTAGCCGAACTATTTCGAGTTACGGGCAGCTAATGGCAAACCGTTATGATTTCAAAAATATCTATGGGCAATAACTGTTCAAGCACTGCATAGCTCAATAAATCCATGGGCAATAACTTGTGGAGTTATGGGCAATTGCCCAATGGCCCTACCCCTGGCTACACCACTGTATCATATCGATCATTGTTTAATGTTCTAGCGTGGTTACTAGTATACACAAACTATAATTCATATCACTTACCCTTTTCAACTGAGAAGTGTGCCACTGCAACACATGTAGTCATTTTATCTTGTATTTTTGATAACATGATTAAATCAGAAAATTTGTTGAAATATACATCCACAAGTAAGAGTGCAGAAAAGAAAAACGCATTAGTTATGAAATTGATTCATTATTTTTTATCATAAATATTTGAAATATATGGAGAAATTCAACTTTCTCAAGGCATAGAAGATATACATTGAGTAAGATTGAATCTTGTTAAAATTTTGCTTCACTTTCTGGAATTATATGTTAAATGTGAGATTAAATAATGTAATTTATAAGATAAATATAACATAAATTGTATTCCGTTGAAGCAGTGATAATGAAACCAAATACTAGGATTCAGTTGATATTTAAAATATGCATACACTAAGAGCAAATAATTACAAAATTATTCGTCTTCTGTAAAAATTTTTGATAAAGAAATTTTGGTGATTCATGTGAAGCACGTTGTGGATGAAAAGAAAATATTTTGAAAAAAAATAAATAATTTCACCGTATTTTATAATTTCTGCAACTAAATTTCAATTATTATCTTGATTAGGTATTGATAAAAAGAGAATAAAACATTAGTTAATGCATTTTTTCTTATAGTTGGTTAAAGTTTTTTATGATAAAAACATAAAAAGTATACGAATAGGGTAAAGAAAGAAAATTTATTACATTTTTTCCAAACTAAGGTAGTATTGTTAGAATCAACATCTTTACAACGAATAGTGTATATACGATTTTTCGTATTTTGTCATAATAGCTATAGTATTACTTTGATGATAAACGTATTTATCAGAACAGAATCGATAATTTCTTGCCATGTTTAAAAATAGTAATTTTTTATTGCTATTGCCACGAATACATGAATGAATATAACCTTGATCAAATGAATCAGATTCAATTATGTTTTCAAACAAAAGTAGAAAATCTTTGTTTCACTTGTTCACAAAGATTTATACAATTAATTTTGTGATCATATAATGAATGTAACATATTTTGATTTGCATTAACATTTCTATACATATCAGAAAACAAACTGACTCATTTTTTAGATTATCATAATAAAATGTACGGCATAACAATGATGATCATATAAAGATAGCGGATTTATAGAACTAAAAAGATTGCTTACTTAACGCTACCCTAGTCGACAATTCATAAACAAATCCCTGAGGAGTCCCATACTCACTCTCGGTCCCTGGTGGAATGCCTATCATGATTCACCAGGGACTCCGAGAGGATTTTATAATGAGATTTTACTAGGAGTGGATATTCTGATAAGAACGTCGTGTACGATTGTTTGCAGTCGTCTTAAGTCTCATAGTATATTCCTGGAGAGTTCCTGACAAATCTTCATAAATTTTCTAACAAATCCACAGGAACTCTCACATCAATCCCTGGAAACTTTTTGACTCCCTCGTAAATCCATAGGAAATCCCTGTTGGGAGTCCCCAGAGAATTTTGACAGGAACTCCTCAGGGATTCGTTTAGGGATTCTCGACTAGGGCATCTTATCTTACCAAACTGTTCGAGATTTGAGTCATTGGAGATCAAATCCATATCGAATAGTAGCAAATCCTAAGGCTTTAGATTTTGTTGTATCCCAAGGAAAGATCAAAATAAGCAACTTTTGACCACATATTTTGTATGGATGCGTTCAAAGACAAATGACAAATGTTTTTGACATAGCAGTTCAATTGCACATACTTAGAGTCGGTCTGATTAGTTTCTACCGGCTTTTTCATTGACTTTTAGGACGATAAAGGTGGCGTATTATGCTCGTTTTCAATCATCTCCATGACTTTATTAATCAAGAGATATGAGTCTGGAAGTCTTTAAATGACAAATTGCGAGTCATCTTCATCAAATTCCAGCTCTCAATATTGATCTAACACTTTTTTCATCGTACGATGAGAGCCTTGGAACCATACTGAATGAATTTATTATGCTCAGGAAAGATGAGCCATATATTAGAAATTGATTTCAGTCGAAACTAATACTTTTTCATCACAAAGTTTTGAACGCATTTTTCTAGACTACTTTTAATCAACTCTTGTTGACTAATAACTCTATAAAACTGTGAAAATATTTAAATGTTAAAAAAAACTTATCATAGGAAGTCTAGTATCAAAACAGCACTATCTTTCTATCGACAACAGTATCCTTTTACGACTTGAGATGATGTTCACCTGTGTTAAATAAGTATTTCAAATAAGAATAAATCAAACTTCTCAACTCTAAAGAAATCATATCATTATTGAAAAAAAATTAGTTACCGCATAATGTAGATGCTAGTTGCTGTAAGTCATTAGATGAAACATTTTGAAAAAAATCTTCATTCGTTCTTCATGTTAGTACATACGAAACATGACAGAATAACAGAGTTGTTACTATTACAAAATTCTAAGAATTATATAAATTTTACATGTTGTGTGTACATAGAACTGAAGTAGTAGACTGTTTCTCGAAAATATCGATATAGTAAGTGCACCGATTACCCACTAGCCAAGTCAAAAATCTCAGCCAGTTGGTCGAAAAACATCTGAAGCGGTTCCAAGTATGAATTGCTGTCATAGTTACATCAAATAAAATGTTTATTCAATCAAAATTTTTTAGTCAATTTTCAACAGAACAAAGTCTTTTGCTTTGCTCTATAACATTATTTGCTATACATGCTTTGAATAGTTGTGCACAAAGATGTCATACGTTTTTTTTTATTTGAATAAAGAAGAAATATGAATAAGAGAAGAAACTTTTTATTGTACAAGATAAGTATCAGACATGAGTTATTACAATATGTATTAAGATGAAAGAATATCTGAGTTGAGTAATATTTGACCGAGAGAGAAGAAAATCACAGGGATAAGAAGAAGAAAAAGAAGTATATAATATTCAAGTTTTCATTTTGATTTATTCTGTTTCTTCATTTGTATTTGTATCCGCTTTTGTTTGACTTTTAATAGCTTCAATTTTTTTATCATGTTCATTTAATTTTTCCATTAAACGATCTAATTGTTCTTGTCGATCTTAAAAATAATAATAATTAAATATAAAACATAAAATAATTTTCTTTACTTGTTTCAGCTGTATTTAATTTTTGATTTATTTTTTCTTGTAATAATTGTCGTTCTTCTTCGAGTTTAGCTAAATTGTGATGAACAGTAGCAAGACCTTTTTCAATTGGTGTTTTAGCTTTTTCAACTTTAGCTTGTAAAACACGTTCACGATTTTCTTTAGCTGATTCAAGTTTTTTTTGTAATTTTTCTTCTGTTTGTTTTTTAAATTCTAAAACAAAAAAAAAATAAAAACTGAAAAACTTTATTTTGATGAATTAATTTTCTTTTCGTACCTTCAGCTTGTTGATCTTTTATTTTACTAACTTCAACTGGTCGATTATTTTCTGCTGCAAGTAATGTAGCACGTAGTTGTTCAAGACTAAGTCGACGTTCTTCAGCACGTTTTAGTTTTTCCGTTATACTTTCAGGTGTTAATGGTGTTGTTAAATCATTTTGATTATTTTTTGCACTTGGTGAAAGAAAATGAATTGGTGGTTGACCAGTTCCATGACGTGGTGATTCTGCTAATTTTACTTCAAATGCAAGACCACCAGATGATTCAGCTAAAGTCGATGATGTATCACACATAGTTGTTGTTCGTTTTGGTGCTAGAATTAAATTTTTATTAGTATTAAATCACTAAATATATATGATTTTACTACTTACTTTCCATATTGACTAAATATGATTTAGCTAATAAAAGTAAAATCTAGAAACAAAACAAAAAAAAAGACAATTTATGATTTTTGTAATGGTGGATTATATTCTCGTTCAAAACGTTTAAAATCTTCTTCAGTAAAAATATTTTCTTCTTTTTCTTTTTTCTTTTTCTGTTGTAAAATTCGTTTAGATGGACCACCAAATCGATAATTATTTAATTGTTCAATTTGATCAGATGATACAACTGGTTTTGATATTTTTTTTAATGTTAAACATGTTTGTGCCAATTGTTTTCTATTTTGAAATATTGATTTATCATTATTTATTAATAAATTTTTTTTCTTTTTCTTTTTAATTGAACTTAATTTGGATTTGGATTTGGATTTTATTTCTTCATCATCATCATCAATTATTTCTAAAGCTTTCTTGACAATAGATTTCGACATAATTGTTTTCAATTATTAACAATTCATCGACAGACATATCGGACTATACAAAAAAAAAATATGTAACCAATAAAAATAAATGCAACACATAAAGCAGTAATGCATTTAGAGGTCAAATCGAAGAAGAAAAAAAACAAAACAAGAAATTTCTTTCTCTTCTATTCTTGTTATTGTATGTTTGTTAGTTATTCATTCATTTATTGAAATTACCGACATACAACATGTCTAGCCGACATTCACGTAATCTCAGTGCATCACTTTATGTTCGTGGTCTTGCAGAAAGAGTTCGGTAAGTTTTTCTTCTAAGTTTTTATACTTTATCGTTTTTTTGTTGTTTCTTAATTTCAATCTTTTCTTTTGTTTTTTTTTCTTGTGAAAAATCTATAAAAAAAATTGAATTCCCAGATAGATCTAAGCTAAACGCATGGCTTTGTGTTTTCTTTATATTTTTTTCATTTATTTTCTTTTCTCTTTCATAAGGTGTGTTACAAACGTGATCAAACAAAAAATATAAATCACACACATACACACATATACATACAGTCCCATTCTTTTTATTCAATAATACTCAAGCAATATGACCACACCAAAAATCTAACTAATTAATCAAGCAATTTCAAATAAGAAAGAAAACAGATTTTTCAAAAAAAAAAATTCCCATACAAATGCAAAGTACAGACAAGTTTCAATTGATTCCACATAGGAGATTCGTTTCATTTCAAAGTGGTGATGATATTACCAGGCAGCATCAGCAGAAATTCAAAACAAATTACAAGCAGTAGACGTATGCATCATATCATAGCTTTTCGGTGCCTTTATATTAAGTTTAAACAAAAATTGCTTTTTCTTTTTTTTTCTTCTTCGATCTTAGTCAAACAATATAAAGAAATCAATGTTGCGTGACAAATATAAAATGAACAAGCGTCATAGATGAATGACGTTTTATTGTTAACTAGGAAAATGAGTCACGACAATAGAAGTCAAGTTCAACTTTTGAATGAAAATTTCATCTCTCTTATCAGACAACGAAATAAAAAATAAAATAAAATCTATATAAAATTTCGTGGCGGTAAATCAATTCTGGTTTACTTCCTATTTCTTTAGAGATACAAATATTCATATTGAGTTATGTAACAAAAGTCGATTACGATATAGATTTCTGTTTTGAGAGTTAATGCATCGAAAGTGTATAGTTTAGTAAAAAGAAAGCACTCATTCTATCAAAGTGATATGCAATTTTGATCTATATACACTGATCATTGGTTCAAATCTATGAATGAAGCAAAAAATGGCTTCAATGAATAACATTAAATTTCATTTAGTTATGACGATTTGAAGAAAATCTTTGGACGATATGGACGTATTGTTGATATAACACTTCCATTGGATTATTATACACGTGATGCTAAAGGATTTGGTTTTGTTGAATATGAAGAAAGTCGTGATGCTGGTAAATAATTTTCTATCTATTTATAGTTCATTGAAAATATGCATTTTGTCTTGTAGAGGAAGCTCTTCATGCTCTAGATCGTTATCGATTATTTGGTCGAGAACTTGAAGTTGAATTTGCACGAGGTGATCGTAAAAGTAAGTTTATTAATATTTTACAATTTGAATGAAATAAAAAAAAATTTTCAATTCATTTAGCACCATCGGAAATGAGAGCTCGTGAAAAAGAAGCGCGTTATGGTGGACGAGGTGGTGATTTTAGTCGACGTGATCGATCACGAAGGTAAATTATTTTGTTTTAGCATTAATCAATCTATATAAATTATGATTTTAGTCGTGATCGTCGTCAACGAAGTGTTTCACCAGTAAGTCGAGATCGACGTCGAGGTGGTGGTAGTCGATCTCGTTCACCATATTCACGTTCGCCGATACCTAGACGGTAAGTTAAATCGTCGATGATGATGAAACATAGTTGCTACTCTCGACCTCTTTAATAAAGAGGTATGACGATATGACTATCCACTAAGATCTCTGAGACGATTAAAAATTATTGAAGATTTTTATTTATGGTTTGTTTTTTTAAAGAGGTGGTAGTCGTTCACATTCAAAATCGAATTCACCAAGTTATGCTAAACGAAATGGTGGTGGAGGTGGTGCTGGTAATACAAGTGGCGGCCGTCGTGGAAGTCGATCACGATCACCAGGAGATAATTAATTTAAAATTTTGAAAATAAACTTCGAAGAAGTTGATTTTCACTTCGGCTTTTTTCCAAGTCTCTGTGTGTGCGTGCGTCCGTGTGTATCTTATATGTGTCTATTAATAAACAAGAGAGGAAAAAAATTATAAACAACATATTCCTTGAATTTTTTCTTTTTTTGTGTATGCTGTTTTTTTTTCTTTGTTTATTCTAATTGACTTCTCTTTTTCCTTTTTCTTCTTTTTTCGTTTATTGTTGTTGTCTATTGATCTTTACACAACATATGCATTAATCATCTTTCTCTTCTCTTGATATTATATTCGACAGTTGATGAAAGCAAAGAAAAAAAAAATGAGACGAATAAATCGTTTACGTATTATGTATACACATTTTTTTTTTCATTGTGTATTAAAAATATTTGAAGAAAAAAATTAATTTTTTATTGAAATTGAAGGAATTTGATGAGTCAATGAAATTGATTCAGGAAAAAATGCTTGCGGATCATTTTTGTCATGTAAAGTATAGAGTTTATTGATAGAACAAACTTCTATAGATATGAATAGTATGAAAGTAAGCATTTTTAATATAAATCAAAATTGATGAGAAAGTGTCAATATGCTATATAGGTTTTTGTGAAACACGATCGAACAGAAGTATGTAGGATGAAGGTCAATAACGTCTCTTATTTTTGAAGGACTAGATGAAAGGATGACAAAGAAATGCGTCTCAAAATAGATGGAAGGAAACAATCTCTCTATGATTAGTAACAACAGCTACTTAGTGTTTTCATAGTTTATTTCCGTTAGGATTGTGCTAACAGCTTTTTTAATACCTTCTTGAATAGGATTTTTATTAGTAGATTATTTCATGTTTCTTCGGCCACGTTTTCACGTTCATGTTGTTATTTTAAGATTATTTTTCATTACAAATTTTGTGTTTAATAAGTTAATAAACTAGCACAGTACCGTTAAAATCAAGATTACTACCTGACCATTGACATAGTTCAATATGACGTGGTTGACTAGAGAATGCAGTCGATGAATTATTAATAAGTGTTATTCAAGAACGTATTCAAAGTACTCGAAAATGTATGAACACTCTATATTTCAAGTGTCTACTCTTGTACTATTGTTATATATCGACATGAATTTGTTATGATAGTAAAGTCTGTATTTTATATCAAAAATACGATTTTCAAACAAGTATTTATTTGTGTCAATGAAAATCAAAACATTGCATAAATATAATTTTCTTTTTAAAAGAATTTTTCTGACTAGCTCATTTTTTTATAGAATTAATTTAAAAGTAGAAAATATTATGAATATTAGTTCATAATGTGCTCTTGTCATTTCATAATTAAAGAATTTATTGAATGAACTCTATTTCTCTCCCGACAGAATAGTAGCTCACTAGGTTTCTTATTTGTTTCGCAAGTTAAAAGTTTGAAGAGTAGGCTTTTATTCCAATCATGTTTTTTTTCTGTGTTGTAATAATAATTTGATTTGCTTTCAAGTACAGAAATGCATATACAGAACAACTAACATAGTGCACACAGACTACTTGTATGATCAATATAATAGAAAATCAACTTTCGTGTTTCTTCAATAGAAATGACTTTTATAGTCTTCAATTATACGATAGAATGCTACTGAATGGAGCTTGTTGGATGCAAAATTCGGACTCGAACCGTACTCTTGATACTCTCAATGAAATTGTTTTATTTTGAATCTGTAAGATACTTTTTTCGATTGTTTGTAGCCCATGATTACCAAAGCTTACACATTTGTCAAGCAATTGTGATGATGCTTTTATAAGAGAGAAGCTATAATTGACTTTTACTTGTATAGTAGCATTCGTCTGATGAATTCTAAGGTCGGATCTCTTGAGATCTGGAACCTACCCAATGGATCACATACGATGGATTTGAAATGGTAATTAAAAGGATTTCAATAATAGTATAGAAACTATGAAATCATGAGAATTGGTGAGACTCTCAAAATCTCGATTCATAAACACCAGAGCCTAAATTTGTTCGAGTCGACTTTCCAATGTTTGAAAATCGTTTGGTTGATTTCCAATTTTATACTAATAAGGATTTACTTTTCCAATGACTGACTCTAGAAACCAATTATTTGAGATACAAGCATCGTTCGCTTTGTTATCATTTCAATGGTGTATGCTCATTACTCGTCAGTGAAACACTAAAGAACAAAAAGTACAATTAAAAATTTCGTTCAAACCAGCACGTCAACAAAGTTTCTTTTTGCAATTTGCGTATTTTGTTCTCATCGTTCGTGGCTTAAACTTTGAGGAGAGATAAAATATCAATCAATGTATCTTAAGTATCAGTTTTAGATCAAACTGCAACAATGGCAAAAGTTAATCGACACAATGAGATGCTTTCATTTAATATGATCAGAAGGATACAAAATCAAAAGCAAATGAAGAATCAATTGATTGAAAGAAAAATCAAATGTGTTTTGTCTACTCATATAAATTTATATGAAAAAGAAATAGTTGCATATCAATAGTTAAAATAAACAATACAAGAACGTTCATATATTTTCAAAAAAAGTTCAATTTGATAAATATTATATTTACCCTTGTAAAGCAAAAATGACTCTTTTCATTAGCCACTTGTTGAAGTCGGTTTTTACCATCTTTTGATAAATTACATTTGTCTAAATACAAGCATTTTATTGAACGATTTTCCTCCAGTATATTGATGATATCATCAATACATTCATCATTGATTAACGTATTTCCACAGACACTCCATGTTTTTAAACCTAATTTTTTATCTCGTGGTAATACTTGAATAATCGATTTTACACCTTTTGCAGCCATTAGATTTTTATCTAAATTGATCAGACTCATTACTTGAGGACTTTCGGTTAATAATTTTGCTATACGCATTGCACTCACATCGGTTATATTGTTGTCAATAATGAAGAATTTTAGAAGAGATCGATCGGCTATGGCTTCAAGAATATAATACAAACCTTCGTCTTTTAAATCATTATTACTAAAATAAAGTATTTCTAATGAAACAAATTTTCGTATATTTTCTGCAATAATTTTAGCTGATTTTACTGTTATTAATTTATTTTGAAATCATATCGATTTTGTTTGTGTAATCTCCGCACCTAGTTCAAAAGGAGTTGCGGTATGAGCGTTGATTGAGCTCGGCATCCTATAGTAATCAGTGCTATATTGGCTTGTGATACTTTCTTCAACTTCTTGATTTCCTGTTGGCATTACAGGTATATTTGAATTTATTAAAGGCAATAAAGATGAAGAATATGAATCGTTTGCTTTAAATTCATTTTTATATGCTTCTTCAATGATTGATTCAATTGGTTTTGGGTACAAAAAAACCTGTTCTGAATCATAATAAGCCATAGTATCCTTATCCAATTTTACATTATATAATAAATCATCAGTAGTTGTCTCAACATTTGAAGTTAATAAATTTGAACATCGTGAGCAAATATTCATCGTTGATGAATTCTTTGTATCTTTGACGACGAATGTTTCGAAGGTAGAAGAAATAGAACTATCTGTTTTTAAATATGGAAAGGGTGGTTCAATCTCTTTGATTTGAATAATCCATAGATGTGGTGCTGGATTAAGATGAGAAACAACGATAAATTGACGAGCGGCTGCTAAAAGAACTTCATCTTCTTGAGAATAGTATGAATATTGACGAATCTCTTTTCCTGTGAAGCATTCAACTATAAATATATTTCCTATTCCTTTTCATCCTAAACAGATTTCTGATTGAAGAACAGCAAGGGATTTTGTACATGATGGAAACACCACCAAAAAAACTCTTGCCAATTGTATAGAACTCGCCCAGATTCTGTTTTACACCTCGATAAATAATTTCACGATATGAAGGTATATGAGAAAGAGCAGTAATGAAGAGTTTTAATTAGAGAAACCAAGACTTGAGTTGATCGGATCTATCCGATTTATCTGAACGAAGAGTTGTATTCAGAACAGCATACAATGGTCTATCATCAGAAGAACTTCCCATTGTGTATAACATTATAGCTGCTGATTGATCTAAAGTCAGTCCGTCTGTTCGCTTTTCACAATTGTATTTAGATGTATAAACTTTTGCTTCAATGTTTGATAGAATTTCGGTAAACGGTTTGATGGCCTCTTCCAAGGTTAATAGAGGCATTTTTTCGTAACCTTCTATAGGCAGAAGCATTTTCTTAGGTTCTTCAGCTGCGTCCAAAAGTCAATCACTATACATGATTTTTTCGTTAGAACCAATATCTACAATCATTATCAATTAGTCAAGAAAAAAGTAAAACAATCAAATAGAAAGTTAAATGACTAGAAGAATATCTCATCAAAACAATAATTCTATACATATTTCAACTAGATCTTATTTCCTATTGCCCACTGAACTTTGACCCGGATCTGACAAAAATAAAACGTCAGATTCAAACCCGGTCGGATTCAGAGCTCGGTTTTTTCCACTCATATCTAGTACTCTCTCTCTATATAAAGGAACAAGTGAAGGATCAAAGTTTTTAGCTATTTATTGGTTACTTTCAAAAATAAAACTCAACTTACAGTGATGTCTTGTTATGCACTTTCTCATCATTCGATTCTTAATAAATTAAAAGATCTCGCTTAATTGAAAAGACTTTTATGTTAATAAAAGAAGAAAATCGAATAGTTTAATTATGTAAGTTTCGTGATTTTGAGTTCAGTTTTATTCAATAAAAATATATTTGTAAAGGTAGAAGAACGAAACAAGGAGAACAAGAGAAGATGCATATGTGTATATATATATAGGATAACAAGAATAGGAAAATCACGATTCTTATAAATCCATTCCTTCACTTCCTATTCTCTTGTATGAGCACTTTTTATTATTTCTCACAGTATTTTAGGCTAATTATAAAAACGAAAGAAATAATTACGGATTTCCACATAACTTATCATGTATCTCTAGCTAATATTATATCGAGAAGTAGACAAAATTACTGACACATATTAAGAAAAAAATCAGCGATATATATTTACTTTGAAACATACATCGTCATTCAAACCAAGTATTTTTTTTCTGCTTTACTGTTTGTCTTGGTTCTTTTTCCAAATGCAAGGTGACAAGGCCAGCAGATAACATAAGTCAAACATCGAGATGTAAGGCAATCGAATGAGCGACCCCCGAAGGCCAAACCATATTAAAGATTTTTTACTGTAGTTGCAATGGCTCGAAGATCGATATTCTGTTGTTGAAGACTTTCACCATTCAGAATTAGGTATAGCACGTTCTATTTTCCTTTCCTTTTTTTGAAAGAAAGTGCATTATCATATTTATTCAGGAATAGGTTTCGAGACCGTAAGTTCCATGCAAAAAAAACGAAAAACAACCCGTACATTAATAAGGTGTTTCATTTTCTAATCGTCTTTCTCAGCATTTTTCTTACATAATTATCCATCGATATGGTATCTCGACGTGGGTCAAAGGTTGATCTAAGACTATACTTACCATCTGCTGATACAGAGAATTCGAAAAACACACTATACTGATTACGATCGATTAAAACTATATTTAGTGCGTATTTTTTTGTATACGCCAGTTATATACTTTCTTGTCACTCAGTGTCCTATTATCCTCAATCTATATTTTCTGCTTCGAAATCTCTCAAGACCAAGAAAATTTTACAAAGAATCATTGAAAACTTCAAACTGTTATCGTCACATGATCAAATATTTCCAGCCGCTGCCATCGACCAAGGAAGAAAAGTCATAATAAATGCAATCACTGCCAACGATCAGTGTATCAGCTTACACTTCTACTCAGTTATCGAAATGACGATAAGGATTACAAATAAATAACTAAAAGAGAATGGTGTGTGTGTGTGAGTTTAAACGTATCGTTGTCACTACGATCTTTATTTGTGAAAGAAATTTGACTATAACAACAACAGCAAAAAGAAAGCAAATGACAATGGTGATGATTTATGCATTCAATACAAGTGTGAAAACACTGATTAAATATTAGCAAGGACAAGATGGAGATGATGGTGCGAATGAATAAGAGCCTAACATTTTCTAGTAGATTCTCGTACTCATTCTATTACTCTTACTTTCTGCAAAACGATATAGTTGGTGTTGCTAATCACCATGAGTTTGTTTTATTCCATTTAATTTAGAACATGTTTATTCGTCATCCTTTTACTTAACCTTCCATAAATCCAATAAGGAAGTAGTGCATATATAATAACGAGACGTTATTGATATACAGTCTTTAATCTTGTATTAACAACTTCTGTTATAGTCTTTGATGAGTTTTTTAAAGGTGTCTGTCATGTTTGTAGGAGGGGAACACTTCTTTTGACCGTGTTGCACAAAAGAACAAACAAAGTCAAAAAAATGGATCAATATTATTTGTCTTTTAGATTTTCGAGACGTTCTTCTGTTACATTTTTAATCTGTAATAAATGCCTTGTTGTTGAGATAATCATTCATGATGTCTGCGTTCTTTAATATGACCACAATCAATAACATAAATTTTACCAGAATTTTAAAGTATTGATAAACGATAAGCAATTGTTAAATATATTCTATTTGTTCGTGTTGTAACTAATGCATGTTGAACAGCTTTTTTCAGATCGATTATCTAATCCCATTGTGAAGTCATAAAGAAGAAAGGTCTTAAATTCAAAAGTAGAGCTCACAAAATAACAATTACAACAAAAATAGATGATGATCATGTTACTACGATCTGATCGTTCTAGTTTTGACGTTTGAATGATGATTTATTTGGATAAGCAGCTGACAAAAGAAAAAGATCGATTCACTGAGTCGTCATTCTGACAATTTCGATGGCTCTTTTACCCAGGAAGAAGTGAAACGCTGAAAATGCCGTTTAAACTGTCATCATCACCCGTTCTGTTAGGAAACGGTGATAAACGGCAAGAAAAAACATGATCATCACTTTTCTTGCCGTTTTTACGTCTAGTCAGCGTTTCCAAGCGTTATTCACATTAAATAATCTCTGAAACGGTTATCTAAGTCATTTTCTTCTTCGTAAAAGATAGTGAGAAATGTTTATGATCATCTTTTCCAACGAAAACAGCTGTAAATGCTTAAAGTAGATTAATTTTTTTTTTGGGACTGGTTCCCATAATTATTTATATTCTCGTGAATTTGTATTTTTTATTGTTTCATAGTACGCGTGAAAGACATTTAGTCCGTTTGGAGCTTCCATTTATCTTTTGATCTGCTGAATTACTTCAAAAAAGTATTCGCTGTAGATTTAATTATGTAAAAAAGAGTTCCTTTGATTAAAGTAAGAATCCGCATCACCTTAACATCATATGAATCAAAATCATGTGTTGGTACGAACATTAGAATATCGAAAAAATACAGGTTGATTTTATTGATTTAAAGTCTCAATTTTCACATTGAAATCCTAATTTTTTGATTATGTTCAAAGCTCGAAATGTACGATAAATTATAAGTTCCTAATATTCTCAAACATAAAATTGCTGCATTAGAGTTTTCATCACAAATTATCAACTCATCAGTATATGAGCTAATTGAAACTCGTTTTATGACAAGCAATACAACATTATTAATTATGAGCTACATAATCCAATTAGAAACTCTAGCCAAGTCAAAAGAGAGTAATATTTTCAGTTAATATATATTCGACAAATGTATGTGGCATAAACACAACGGATCTCATATGCTTAGTAATTGACTGTTAGTCTTAATCAAATTCGAGAGATAGGAAAGCAAAGGGAAGAAAAGAAAAAATTCAGAGAAGAGGAAGGAAAAAAGAATATTGCTCAATAAGTAAACATCACTGCTGCGAGCGATGTGAATGCACACAAAGATAAGATACATGAATGATATCTGAATTTAATCTAAAATACTATTCAGATTACGAAGAAATTCACGTATTTACTGTATAAGAATTGTGAATAAGGATTCTCATTGACCGTTGGTCGAGCTTAGAAAACATGAGCAAAAATATTCAGATAACTCTAATAGAAGAAGTCTTCAGAATTGAACGATGCAGAGGATTTAGTTTCACCTTACGTTCTGCGTTTATTTTTGCTTTTTCTTAGGATAGTATTTGTGGAAAACTTCCTTGTACATTCCATCGAGATAGTTGACAAAATACGATATTCGTAGAAAAAATATATAATATAGAACTTATTTGTCATTTGGTAGCACCACATTCCATAATAAAATCATTAGTGAAACTAAACTATTTAACATTTTTTTCAACTGATTTATTAAGATCAATCAGTATGATGTTTCGTTCTAACTAAGAACATTATCAAACACAAATAAATAGACAGAAGAAGAATATATATAAGAGTGAAATAATGTCATCGTTTTTCATTCTATTGTTTTAAGCATTTCAATGCACGGCTGGAGTAAAATTGATCTGTCTGCATTAGAATGTTTAAAACAATAGAATAGAAAAACGAAGACATTATTTTACTCTTATAAATATTCTTCTTCTGTCTATTTATTTGTGTTTGACAATGTTCTTAGTTAGAACGAAACGTCACACTGATTGATCTTAATAAATCAGTTGAAAATAATGTTAAATAGCTTAGTTTCATTAATAATTTCATTTTAGAGTTTGTTATTTTACTAAGTTCGTTGTCGATTGAAACTCTTACGGGAGGAAATTTTAATTTTTTAACTCTTATACCATAAAAAGAATATAATGCTGAGTATTTATTCCGTTTTCAGTATAAATCTTAAAAGAACAACTAGATGATAAATATGCATAAGTCATAAAGATTACAGTAATCAAAATAAAAAAACTTAGCTGCTCTATTAACTTTTGTAGCAATAAATTATTTTTTATCTACGACAGACGACTGTTAAAGAATGAGGAAAAAAAATAGTCTTAACAATGAATAAATTTTAGAAGTACGTCAATAGTGTTGCTGTTCAATATTTTCTTTTAGTAAAATATACCAAAAAATTGACATCGTTTTATCTATGATATTTTTCCTCTAGAATTTTTCGTTTGTCATATTAATTCATTAATTCTTCTTAAAAATCTAAGTTTCATTATCACATACATATCTGATGCTAATAAACTAATTTAAATTCTTATTTCATTATTCATCGAGATTATCACAAATCACAACTTTGTAACTAATTATATATTTCTCCATAGATATTAGAATAAACTAGACTTGAGAATTCATAACGAAAACTTGAAAAGATTTCGATAGAATATTTATCAGATGTAAGACAAACGCATCATCCTTGAGCGATCGACAAATTTCTAATTACCTACGGAAGAGTATAGAAAAAAAAACTTTAAAAAAACGATCAATGTATCAGAAGAAAGAGTGTAATCAGGTTTTTGTAATATCCAAACGCATTCTAATGAATAGGTCTCATTTTGTTTTCAAAAAAGCAGAAGTTAAATTTTCAACAAGTTAAAATATTTATTTAAAGAAATGAAAGTTCATGCATCTTTAAAACATAAGACATGAATAGAAGTCTTTTGAACAAATATCAAAAACAAAAAGAAAAGTTTGTAGAAAAGACTTCTACTCATATCTTATGTTATATAGATGCCGAACTTTCATTTCTTTAAATAAATATTTTAACTTGTTAAAGATTTAACTTATGCTTTTTCGAAAACAAAATGAGACCTACTCATTGGAATGTATTGAGATATTGAGAAAAAGAACGAACGTGTATTGTCCATCATCAAATTAATAAAATTAGATGAATGGTCAAGTTACAAGTAAGACGAAGATGATTCTTGAATATTAAACCTTTTTTTCAAGTAAAGAATTGTTTACGACAGATGAAATAATAAAAAATTATGGTTTTAACGTCAACGAATCACTATTTATAACATACAAAATCGTTTTTTGTGATAAACGCATAATTTGATCAATATACCATCGTTTAAACGATGTGATATTAAACATCGTTTTAACGGCAGAACAGCGTTTCCTCAACTAACTGAGTAGTAGCAGAGCTTTTTTGTTGGGAGCAATTGCTCAGCAACAGAAAATTTTGTTCAAGCTTTCAGTTTATTAATGTGATGGCATAGAATTGAATGAATCTCTTGGATTATTCACAACAGTTCATGTCTATTCAGTGCCTAGTAATGGCAGTAAACTTCGTAAGAATTCTGACTACTCAATCATTCACATTTATCCTATTCTTGCAAAAAACAAACGGTAAATGTATAATATGCTTAATAATTATGATCAATTATAGTTATATAGATCTTGTTTGCTCTCTTTCTATACATTTTTTTATATAATTCACTGTTACTGATCCAGAATATTCAGGTTCTAGTAGTGCGATCATGTTAACTCACATTTTAGAATATATGGTTCCAAACTCAGAAAATATGATTCGATTTTTCAATCTAATAAACTATTACTATATCCTTGATTCTGAAATGTGTATATCTAACGAAAAATTATAATTTTACAATATACTATATCATTAATTATACTTAAAAATAAAGGTGCATATTATAGTTAATTTTCGCTGTAATTTAAGTGAAATAATTTAAGGAAATTTGACATATGCTCGACAATATGAATCATATTTCAATGACTAAATCAATTCAAACAACAAGCATCTGAATGAATAAGTATTTTGAAGCATCAACAAACATAAATTGACCTTGCCAATGATCAGTACAAAATGAAAGGAAGAAAGAAAAACTAAAGCAAATGTACACATTTTTTTCGTGTTTACCAGGTCAACATAGGCTTGTTTTTTTTTACATTTTTAAATGAGAAAGAAAATCATTTAAGTCTTGGAATAGCAAACAATTCAGTTAGATCTAATAGTATTTCTACGTTTATTTTGTACATTCAACCAGGTCATACATATTCTATTTTCAATCAAAATAAATATTTCAATAACTGAATCAATGAAAATTTCTTTTTGCATATCTGTTCATCTTAATCACTCAAGATATATTTTAAGTTTTCTTTCTATGATACAATAATAATTCAAACGTTCATCAATTTTAGATTTTTGAATTTCAAATGGGTCAACATTTGTCCAACATCAATTCACAAATAGTTAACTTACTTGAATCAAATTATTCTATTCCTAGTCCATCTACAGTCGTAGCTAGTGTCGGTCCAGAAGATATTAGTTTATTTTTATCTTCAGAAATCTCATCGAATATAATTAATGATAAATATCAAATATCAAAACAATGGACAAAACAAATTCAAAATTATTTATATCATTTAATACATATACCAGATTTTGAAATAATCAATACTCAAATGGATAATATATATACATCGATTATTACTGACTACAAACAAATAATACAAGAATTAAATAATAATTTTGAAAAACATGAAAAATTAAAAATATCTTTTTTAAATAAACTTAAAAATGATAATAATAATAAACAAGAATCTACTCCACTTAAATTAACTGAAAGATATGTATCAACAGAAACTCATCATTTACCTAGATCAATAATAATAAATCCATCATTATCAAATAATCGATTTACTGAAAAACAACTAGAAACAATTTTAAACAAATTTTTAACTTTGAATACATCATTCAAAGATATTCTATTTGTTTTAAATCAATTTCTATTCGATACAAATAATGTTTATGATTTACGAAATATTTTTACACAATTTAATGATCATTTTTTAGCAAATCGTCGTGAATGGGAAAATGAACAAATGACAAATAATAATAAAACAGTCAAACAAACAATAGGTTAGATTTTATATTTTGAATAAATCAAAAGTTTTTTTTTTATAAAATTTTCAGATGCAAAATTATTTGCACATTTAACTTCAATTGGAGCATTTCCAAATAATCGACTTAAAAAACAATTTACAGGACAATTTATATCAGTTTTTATATTTACACATATTGATTTTCATAATACAATTAATACTAATAAACAATTTAATTCTGGTTCAATTCAAAGTTCAATGTCATTTGATTTTCATTCAGATACATATAAACAATTATTTGATATTATCAAACAATTATCAACAAAAGATTTAAATATAAATCTTATTTATATATTAATAATTTGTTTGAGATTATTTGCAACACATTTAAAATTTCTATTTGTAATAACAACAGATTTATTATTAACAAATGACAATAGAATAAAAAACGATCGTATTAATCAAGATATTAGTTTAAATGATTTGAGTATTTCTAATGATGATTTACAAATATGGTTTGATACTTTATTAATATTAGCTTGTTGTGATAATGAAAAACCGGAACAAATAATAATTAGTAGTCTAGCATCAAAATGTCTTATTCAAATTCTCAATAAAAAAACATCTTCATTTACAGAAAAATTATCTTTTATTTATCAATATGTTAGTGAAAATAAATATTATATATTAATTGAAGAATTATTAATAGAATTCAATACTAATACAATATTATTGAATTGGATTGAAGTTTTATGTAATTATCAATTAGATAATACAAATGCATTTAATATATTATATTTATTTTTGAATATTTATTTTAATCCTTCAAATGATATGATACCAAAAGTAAAACAACAAATTCAACAAATAATACAACGATTTCAACAACTTGTTTTCATACAATTATCATCAACATATTCTCTTGCAAATAAATATATTACTTATATATTAAATAATTTCAATAGTAAACCAGAAACAGTAAATGATTTATTGAACTCAATTCTTATCGGTCTCGGTTTAATGAAAGAAACATATTTTAATTTCACAACAATTCAAACAATAATTACTTATGTTTTACCATTACTAGCAGAATTTATATTAAACAATTCAATCAATGAAAATATAATAGTTAATAATCTACATTACATCTATTGGCTATTAGGCAAAATGAGTTATTTTTTGATAGTTGGTCCACAAAATGATTTATTAGAAATCAAATATATCGAAAAATTACAATCACCTCTATTTGCTGGTGGATGTGAAAATTTAACTATTGAATGTAATCAAAATTTATCGAATTTATTTGAATCGAATATAGTCGATTATATTCAATTTAAAAAAATAGACTACAATTTTAAACAATCATCATTTGATCAAGAATTTCTATTATCAATTTATAATAATATTAATCAAGGTGCACAATTAATATCAAAAATAAAAATGTTTATCAAAGATAAACAATATTTATTACAAAAATCAATTGAACAACAAGCTAATCATGCATGTACAGCTTTATTTGCTGTTTATATAAAATTTTATCGTCGAATAAATTTAGCTAAATTAGAACTTACTAGAACAGATAATATAAGACCACATAAAAAACTTTTATCTCTTTTTGAATATGCAACTCATGTTTATATATTATTTGCTAAAACAAAAGGACAAGGTGGTAATTGTGATGAACTTTATGATCAAATTAAAACTAATACATTATTTCTATTAATATCTATTAAAGAAAGTAATTTAATACCAATAATTGAATATGAAATTGATGAAGAAATAAATAAAATTAAATTAAAACGTCAATATTCACAAAAAATAATAAAAAAATATAATTTTCGATTATTAAGAAATATGTTTCAAGCATGTACACGATTTAAAAAATTAATGTTAACAAATAAGAAAATTAATGAAGAAAAACAAAAAAATGAAAATATTCTACGACGAACTATTGATAATTATATATTTAATGAAAAAAATTTTCAATCAAATGAATTAATACAATGTATGTCACAACAATATGAACGTTCAATAATAAGATTAATTATATATCAATTTATTTATAAATTTATAGAAAAAATATTTAATTTAAAAGATAAAAATCAAATTCTTATATTTTTGAGAATTTATTTACCATATTTAAAAAAATTAAATATTGAATGGTCATATTTAGAAAATATATCAACAACAAATATTCAATTAAAAGAAAATATTACAAAAAATTATTATTTAATTATTAAAAAAATTTTTTCTTATTTATTACAATTAACAAATATTGATCAAATCATATTAATACAAAATATGTTCTATTTACTTAATTTTTCATATGAATTAATAGATATTTATTATTTATATAATAATAAATTTTTTGAAATTTTAAATAATACATTTTTAAATTCAAATATTGATATTAAATTTATTTGTTATAATTGGTTTCGATTATTTATATTAAAATTTTGTGAAAATTTTCAACAACAAGAATCAAATTCAATATTAAATGAAATACAAGAATTAATTTTTCATAATATTATTCTAAATGAATTAAAATTAAATAAACAATTTTCTTCAATAATAAAAGAAAATAAAATTATAAATGAAAAAAATTCATTCAATAATATTACTATTGAATGGTTTATAAAAGCAAAAGATACAAGTAATGTATCAACAATATTTGAAATTGATCTTTATATTAATCAATATTTAATGATTTTATTACGTTGTATTCATTTCTATGAACATATACAATTATATTGTGCAACTGAAAAATATATTATAGAATTAATTTTTCTATATCAAAATAGTGAAAATCAAATAACTTGTTTACTTTCATTAAAAATTCTACGTAAATTAATTATATTTTTACCTGAAGATCTTAATGAAGAATTTAAACTAACCATGAATAATATTTTAGCAAATATTTTATTTTCAATTGGTAAGACAACAACAGATATAACTACTGAATTAATTTATTTATATCGAACTATTATGTCAACTGAATCAGTATTTCAAAAAATGGCTATTCAATTGATTGTAGATACTATTACATCTAATTTAAAATTATTTCAATCGATTGATCATGTTCTATCATCATTATGCGTATTAGGAGGATATATTCAACCTTTTTGTTTAGGTTCAATTGTAGAAATTCATGATAATGATGAAACTCAATTAGGAATTATTATTGATATTAATAAAAATATTCGTGATTCGAATATACCCGATACATTACTTTATCTCATTCAATTAATTCAAACAAATGAAACTAAATGGATAAAAGAAGATCAATTACGAATTTTAATAGATGTTCTACCACCAAATCTTCTTGAATTAACTGATACAAATGAATTTATAGATTTCTTATTTGATGCATTAGCATATTTTATACAAATTGATAAAACAACAATAGATTCATTACTCTTATTAGAATTAAAACGTCGATCTATTTCTGTTTTATATCGATTATTAAATCATAAAAAACTCATAGATATTTTCATACAAAAACCATATGTATCAATTATAGCTCAATTATCTATATCATCTTTATTATTAAAAACATCTCAACAATCAACAGATTTATATTTATTAAATAAACATCAATTAGAACAATATTGTTTATGTTTAGATCGTTATAAATATTTAAAACAAAATCTTGATCATACAAAGAAAATTATTAATAATGAATTTATTATTTGGACAAAAATTCCATTTAAAACAGATGATATCTTATTCATAAATGATTGGAAATCATCTATGTCAAAACGTGATATACAATTATTTAAAAAAGGTCGATTAGGAAATGATGAAATTAAAATTATAGAATTATCATCTCAACTTTCTGGTAAATGGTTTACAGAAGAATGTGGTATAACACATCGATTTTTAGGACGAATTTATTTAGTATCTGAAAATGCAAATGCATTATCTGCTACATTTATTATTGAAAATTTACAATTAACTGAAGGTCATTGGTATTTTTGCATTCGAATATTAGAATCAACATCAATACGTATTGGATGGGCAACAAATGGATTTAATTCAAATAATTCTTTTGGATTAGGTAATGATCAATATTCATGGTCATATGATGGATCTCAAGGAATGATTTATCATAATGAACAATATCCATTTGAATTTGAAAATATTCGTTGGAATACAAATGATGTTTGTGGTTGTGGAATTGAAATTGATAGTGATCAAATACGAATTAATTATTGGTTAAATGGATATTTTTTAGGCACAGCATTTGCACATCAATCATCCATTAATTCAACAACAACAACAATATGCAATATGTTACCAAATGGACATCGAACAAGTTATTTTCCTGGTGTAACTTTAAATATAAATGATACATCAATTTTAAGTAGTTGTGAATTTATATTTCATCCAATGGATATGTTTGAATGTCCATTACCAGATGGTTATAAACCATTAGTAGTACCTAATCTATTAGATATTGATGATTTATTTGTTCCTTATCCATTTAGTGCTTATTTAATTGGTAATAAAATAGAAGATTATTTAATTCATAAAGAAAATAATAAATCAATTAAATTTTTACGTGATTTTATTAATAATTATCATATTGAAAGTACATTTATCTTAGATAATCATCAATTAATATTAAACGAACAAAGTCAAGGATTTCCATTAATTATAGATTATAATGAATCATTAACAATTAGTTTTAATGTTTCAATTTTAAAAATTTCTAATAATTCTTTTGATATTTCATTATTAACATTTGATATACAAGATACATATTCAATACAAATACCCATAAATAAAATTACAAATAATACACAAATTGCAATTATATTTCAATTAAATGAACGAAATATAAAAGTCTATATTAATAATGAATGTCGAATATACGAATGTCCAATTATAAAAAAATTGAATATTTATATTTTACCAACATTAGATGTTGCCATTCAAAATCTTGCTATTTGGAAATATGCATTATCTGAAGAACATATTCAACGTTTATTTACTTCTGGTTTATCTTATATTGCAATTGATTATTATCAATTAAATGAATATCGAAAACAAATAAATACAATTACATTTACTACAAATCAACAAGATTTCGAAAATGATTTATTTATTTCATTTAATGAAATTAAATGTGAAAAAAATAATATCGAAATTAATGAAGATAAATCAAAATATTTTAATATAAATAATGGAAATATACAATTATTTGGTAATAAAACTTATCTTATTTTAAATAAATCTATTGATCCATGGATAGAATATACATTCATTTTTGATATATCTATTAATCACTTACCAATAACATTAGTAAGATTAAATATACAATCAAAAATATGTATAACATATGATGGTCAATTATGTATATCAATTAATAATGAACAAAATATTCAAAGTAAATTAAAATTAAAATTAAATGAATATATACGTTTATTAATTTCTGTTTATGATAAATCTATTAAAATTTATGTTAATGGAATATTATATCTTGATGTAAATTTAGATAATAATAAATTAATCATAACAGATAAACAAATTGATCTATTCAAAGAAGACGATTTAACAAAAAATATAATTAATGAAGATAAACTTCGAATTGAATGTAAATCAATAACTTATTTAAATAAATTAATAAATAATATTGATGAAAAAATAACATCACCAAATTATTCATTAGAAAGTCTAGTAACATTACCATATTCAATTATTTCATCAAGTTTAATTCGTATAGGATATGATGAATTATCAATAAAATATGCTATGAAACAAATTATAAGTAATAAAAATATTCAATTAATTGATACAATTTTACGTGAAAAAAAATTTACTAAATATGATGAAAATATTTTATTAAAACTTGGATTTTCAATTAATCAAGAAAAATTAAAAAATTTACTTAAATTTTTTCAATTTAATACTGAAGATAAAGTAATAAATCTTGCTGAAATTTTACTTATTCATTGGAATGATATTCAAATATTATCATCATCAATATCAATAAATAAAAATTGGTTTCATCAAATTATTGATTATTTAAATATTGAGAAGAATTTTACTGAATGGATACAAGATAAATCACAAATAATCGAACAAACTGATCTTACTTATCAATTAATTGATATAAATCAATCTAATCAAGAAAAAGCAATATTAATCAATAATAATCAATGGAAAAATATCGATATGTCTCTACTTAAATATCATGAATATCGTATTTCTTGTGAATATCGATTAATTTCAATCTATGCACATTATACTATTTTAAATATGTTAAGAATTTGGTCTTATGATGGATCATGTTTATTTCCATTAGAAAAATTTGGTGATTGTACATTTATTATAAAATTATTACGTTTATTAGACTATCATTATAGATATACACGTTTACATACAGATGAAACTATTGATCGTATGAGTTTATTAATAAATTCAATTCTTAAAATTGAATTAAATGAATTAATTAAATATAATAAAAGAAAACATGATAAAATTACTTATGATATTTTACAATCTAAAACTCCATTACTTTATCATTTACAAAAAGATATTATGATTCAATCGATTAATATTTTAATTGATCCATCATTATTAAATTTAGATAATAATGATGAATATGATATTGAAAAATCAAATATTAAATTTATTCTTAAATTAATTCAATTATTTGTTAAATTAATATCTGAAAAATCAACAATTAAACAAGAAGATATTGATTTATTAATTCCAGTATTATTTCCAGAATCTTTAATCAATATATTATTTAATCTATTTATTTTAAATCCTAAACATGAAGATAAAAGTATTATTTTACACTTATTTTCTACGTAAGTTAAATCTTTACTTTTTTTCATCATTAAATAGTATAAAAAGAAGCAATAAACAATTTAATCAAATAATTTATGAAACTTTTCAAATCCAAAACTTGTCTTATCCATCTAGAACACTATTTTGATATTCATTATTCTATGACAAAATTTATGGCAGAATCCCATGTGAAATTTCGAACTAGAAATCAAAGATGGAACCGGTCTACCCCAGTAACACATGATACATCGATAAGTCACAGGAAGAAAAAAACAAGTAGTTTAGATATGGAGAATACGGTTTATCGCGTAGGAAACTTGATTTACTAAGTTATATCACATGTCTGATATAGAAATGAAATCAATCTGAAAAGATTAGACAGGTCGGTTTACCGGTTCCATCTCTTCTAGGAATGGATAGTATTGATTTGAATACCAGCAGTAAGTCATTGACATTCGTGTTGACTGTAACAACTACTATATGAAAATATATACTCCTTTTATAGTGGTGTGTTTCAGTGAAAACTAGTGCCAATATGTCAGTGTACCTGTCAGAGATGTCCATCGCGGCGCTGCCACTGCCGCTGCCGCGATGGCGGTGGCGGCGCGGCAGCAGCAGGTTTTTTAAAAAATCACTGCGGCAGCGGCGCGGTAGCGGCAGATCTTTTTAAAAGTCATCGCGGCAGCGGCAGGATTTTTTTGGAGGACATTGAAAAACTGTATGAATTTAATAGAATTTCAGGATTTACAAATGAAACGCCCTGATATTGAATAAATCTGATGGACTAATACCCATATCTCTGGTCAAATATAGTCATAGCAGTGAAATTAGAAACACTTTTTTGAAAACCGTCGCGGTGGCGGCACGTTTATTTTATAATTCATCGCGGCAGCGGCGCGGCAGCTTTTTTTTCTAAGGCCGCGGCGCGGCAGCGGTAGATTTTCAGCCTCGATGGACATCTCTGGTATCTGTGTAGTAAGTGTGCGCAAATTACACTGAGTTCGAGTTATTTTGTTCATATTATTTCGATTTCTGCTACTCTACTGAGAAATTGATAAAAGACGTTACATAGGATTGAAAGATTCATAATTCTAACTGAAAACTACCTTAGTTTGAAACCATAGCTGAAATTATTAATAGTATAACAAACATATTTTAAAGTAAATAAATATAAATAACGAAGTGCAGTTTGATTATTTTTAAAATTTGTTCATTTTTCATTCTAAACACCATACAGATGACATTTATGTTGGAACAAAAGCTTTTCTTTTCTCAAATCCTTATGTTTATACTTAAAAAATATTTGAACAATAAAATTTGACTCTATTTTATATAACGTAGAAAAATTTTCTAATTAATGGACAGTTCGCGATCAGTTGCTGAAATCAATCAGTAGGTAAATACAATTCATCACTAATTTTCGAAAAATTATATTCTTACATCATAATGAAAATAAAATCTGACATATTCACTGACTTCGTCAATACTGTATTCAGACGCTGAGAATTAATTAAGATAGACATAATTTCGTACAAGTGTCCTTTTCAGATTTTTACATTTCATGCGATTGAAATCGAAAAAAAAATCATCAATAGACATTTCGGTGTAATGTGTACTATAATATCATTTCATCTATGTCTGTAAAATATTTAGTCATAAGAAAGTTTTTCTTTTTTAGTTTGATACAAACAAGTCATAATTTCAATTTAAATAAAAATATAGAAAATTTTTTATTTCATTTATTTATTGAATTACCACCAAATTCAACTTCAATAAATACTCAAACAATGAGAACATTACAAATAGCTATTATGGATTTAGTTTTTCTCTTAATTGAAAAACATCAATCAATGTCAACAGATATAACAAATGAACTATCTAAATTACCTAAAAATTTTCATGATCTATTAATATTAATTGATGTTATTAAAGCATTAACTGATAAAACAAAACATACAATATTTCCAGAAATGTTCATTATAGAATCAATTATTTTATTAGGTGAAAATCTTCAATTAACTCGAGATGATATTGAAAAATCAAATCAATATTTTGATACAATATCTGATTTACAATTAATTCATTTTATGAATAATAATCAACTTTTAAAAATATCTTTTATTGAATTTATTCATAGTTTACCAACTGAATCAATATCAAATTCATCATATTATAAAAATTATCCATCATTATGGCATATTCCAGCTATTTATATTCAAATTCGTGCTAAAATTATCTATGAATTTAATATAATTATAGAAAAATTAGTTTCATTTATTGATCTTAGTCTATTTCCAGGACAAAGTATTCTTACAGATAAAATTCAAAAAATAAAATCATATATATTATATGAAATAAAATCTAACCTTTTTGATACAACTGTAACTATAACTTCATTAGAAATAAATCAAAATATTCCTACAGTTAATTTTGATACAGTTAATATTAATTCAACTACAACACATACAATGTTTAATCAAGCATATGAACAATTACATGAACATGCACATATAACATTTCGAAATGAATATGATCAAATATGGCGTGCACAATATCTTGCTATGCATAGTACTGATCAAGGTGGACCATTTCGTGATTCTGTTACACATATTTGTTCTGATATATGTAGTACACGATTATCATTATTTATATTATGTCCAAATGGACGAATAAATAGTGGTTTAAATGATGATCGTTGGATTCCAAATATATATTCACCAAATGAATTAATTTCAAATCGAATTAAAAAACAATATCAATTTATTGGTCAATTAATGGGTATGGCTATACGAAAAAAACATTATTTATATTTTAAATTTCCTAGTTTATTATGGAAACAATTAGTTCGTGAACAAATAACAATTGAAGATATTGAAAATATTGATATACAAAGTTTTACAATAATAAATGAAATGGAAAAAATTATAAAACAAAATAATTCATCAATTGATACAAATGAATTATTAAATAATATTTTAGATGAACTTCGATTTGAAGTTTTAAGTTCAAATGGACAAACATATGAACTTGTTCCAAATGGTAAAAATATTCCAATAACATTGTCGAATTTCAAAGATTATTGTTCATATTATCGTGAATATCGTTTAAATGAATTTTATCGACAAATTGATTGTATTCGTCAAGGTTTATATAGTGTTATTCCAGGTTATTTCTTAAGTTTGTTTACAGCTAATGAACTTGAAGAAATGATATGTGGAAAAGGAGAGATGGATGTTGAATTATTGAAAAGAAATACTATATATGGTAGTCATTATAATAAAGATTCACTATCTATTCAACGATTTTGGACAATTCTAAGAGAAATATTCAATGAAGAACAGAAAAAAATGTTTTTAAAATTTGTTTGGGGACGATGTACATTACCAAATTGTGATGATGATTTTGAAACAAAATTTCACATTGAACCATATATTCTATCTAATGAATTAATTGATGGAGCACTTCCAAGTAAATCTCAAATATTTTCTTTCAATACTAGAAATATTAAATTTCTTTTTTATGCCTTACACAAAACATTTTTGAGCTTTTTTTTCCGTTAGATATATTTTATTTTTGTTATTGATAATGGCATATTGAAAAATTCATTGATATTTATTTTTTGTAATTTTAGGAGCTCATACTTGTACATTTGTTCTTGATTTACCTGAATATTCAACGATTGATATTATGTATGATCGTTTGAATTATGCAATAACTTATTGTACAAGTATCGATGGAGATGGAAACATGAATGAAGCTCCTATACCAACTGATTTAGAATCTGATTCTGCAACAGAAGACTAATGAATATAATTATTTTTTTTTGACAAATTTTAGATTTTCATCTCAATTAATTTGACTATAAATAGAACGATTTTATGATTGAACTTTTTTCTAGGTACAGTAGCGATTGTATTTATTAGTTTTAGATTACGCAGAAGAAGAACCACATATGAGATAATAAATACATATCGATGAAAATGATATTTAATAGTTGAATAGTAAACAGTCAATTATTTTAATCTAATTCATACGATGGTACTATTTTCTGTTAGTACACATAACATTCAGTTCAATACTTTCAATGAATGTTGATTTATTTATTCACATACATATAGAATCAATAAAAGTCAATTTCAATTATGAAAGATATATATATATATATTTTACTTAAAAATTATTGTATTGTGAAATTTTAATTTACAATAAAATATTTGAACTATGAAAATCTTTCATTACTTTATTTCATACTTCTTAGGAATAAGTTTTTATTTCAGTTTTAATTCTATACTGTACAACACATGTCGAGCACTTTCAATATTTGCTAAAAAGACCTATCTTTAACAGGTATATGACGAAATTCAATTGATGTGTTTTGTTTCTATGCTACAATAATATCAGTAAGAGCAACTGTTGTATCAATGCTTGAATAATTATCTTTTATTGTAGCTAAGATTGAAGTGCATTTATTTAATATCACTTTCTATAAGTATTTTAAGTAAATTAATAATTAAATCTGATGAATAGTTTAACTTTTGAAGAAGTTCTAATTATTCTTGATAATTATGAATAACAACGTATTCATGTAAATGCATTATTTTTACATATTTGAATTACTCGTCATGATTAGGATAACAAAAAAAAACGCTGCAGAACTACTAAACGAATCTATAGTTATTTTTTCGTTTTTTTTTGCATCAAAATTATATTTTATCTTAGTTTTCAATAGATGAGTCGAGCGATTAATTATATCAACATATTTATTTTTTAAAACTACAAACAAAAAAAAAAAATAAACAAATAAAATGATTAATATTAATTGTCTTTTAAATTTTCTGGACGTTCTTGAGCCATATTTAATTTATAATAGATGCCTTGTTGTGAAATTAATTGTTCATGACGACCACTTTCTTTAATTTGACCACGATCAACAACACAAATTTTATCAGAATTTCGAATTGTTGATAAACGATGAGCTATAGTTAAACATGTTCGACCTGTTCGTGCTTGATCTAATGCTTCTTGAACAATTTTTTCACTTTTATTATCTAATGCTGATGTTGCTTCATCGAGAAGAAGAATTTTTGGATTTCGAACCAAAGCTCGTGCAATAGCAACTAAATATTAAAAGGAAATTTTTCAAAACAATACTTTGTTCTTTTTTTTTATTATTAAACTTACTTCGTTGTTTTTGTCCACCAGATAATTGACCACCTTTAGCACCACATGAAGTTTCATATCCCTAAACAATAATTTTATATTAAACTAAAAAGACAAAAAAAAAAAAAAAAACTTAAAATTTAACCTCAGGTAATGATGTAATGACATCATGAATATTTGCTTTTTTTGCTGCTGCTTCAATTTCATCTTGTGTTACTTGTCGAGTATTATCACCATAAGCAATATTATCACGAATTGAAAGATTAAAAAGGACAGGTTCTTGTTGTACAAGACCAAGTAATGATCGTAACCATTGAATATTTAATGTTTTTATATCATATCCATCAAGAAGAACAGTACCAGCAAGTGGATCATAAAAACGTTGTATCAATGCAACAGTTGTCGATTTTCCACTACCTGATGGACCAACAAGTGCTGTTGTTGCACCTGAATTACAAGTTAAATTTAAATGACGTAATATACGAAGTTTTGGTCGAGCTGGATAACGAAATCGAACATCTCGAAATTCAATATTTCCATTTACATCAGACTAAAAAGAATCAAGATTAAATAACTAAATTAAAGAAGATCTTTTTTTTTTTCTTACAAGTGTAATGCCAGATGAATCTTCAGGATCAATTTTTGATTCACGTTTATTTAATTCAAGAATACGTTTAGCACTAGCTTTTCCTTTAGCATAACTTGGTGCCATAGATGCACTACGTCCAATAGACATTGCAGCAAAAGTTACAACACTGAAGACTCGAAAGACATTATAGAAGGACATTTCTTTACTTTGAATAAGTTTGACACCATAACCAAATGCTGCTGCATGAACTAGATTTGAAAAAAAAAAATAGAAATAAAACATTTTTTTTTTTTTTTGTAAAAGAAATAAATTCTTACTAAAAAACATCAATGAATTAGCAAGAGCATTAGCAAAAGCTACATAATGAAGATAAAACATACGACTTCTGAAATACAAAAAAATAAAGAAAAATAAATACAAAAAAGAGTTTAATAAAAAATATTTATTTTGACATACCGAAAATCACGATCAAATGCTTCTTCATATAATTGAATAAAATTTTCTTCTCGATGAAGTGATACAACTGTACGAATATTTTCAATAGCTTGTGTTCCATACTAAAAAAAAAAAAAGGATATATCTAATTATTGATACATGCTACAAATATCAGATTAGTTTTAGCGAAAAATTCCACATTGAAATAGAATACAAAATCAAGTAGACATTTTAAAACCTATATAGAGAACATTATCAAGTTGTGTTGATGTATCCATTAGTTAAGGCAACTATCTTTTCAGAAGTTTCTCGAGAATGGCTCATCAGAAAATTTTGAAAATTTCACAGATGATAGATCTCGATGTGTAGAGTAAAAGTTATCATAGACTCAAAATTCCGCAATGCTTCTGTCTAGGAGATATTGGGGCTACAATGACTAAAAATTATCCTCCAAATTGCCCCCATTTCTCAGCCGTAGTACGTCCTATAGAGCTGAAATTTTTTTACAGATACTAGACACTGTTTAGGGTGCCTACGTTTTTTTTGGTTTCTTTCTATCTCGTTTTGTTTGAATACAAAAGCTCAAATACGAAGAGCACCTTAAAAAACGCATATTTTTTTTTGGATAGTGCTTGTCTTGTAAGACCCGCAAAAACTCAGTGGTATTATATTTTTCAAAAACAAAAAAAAGTAGGCACCCTAAAGTGTCTTTAATATCTGTAAAAAAAGCCCTCAGCCCGATCGGATGTACTGTGTTTGAGAAAGAGGGGGGAAGGCGATTCTGTAGATTTTTGCTGAAAAATCGGGTTTCTAGAAAACCGGGAAAGAAAGAAAAAATTGTGCTATATCCCTATGGCAATCATTTTATCTTTTCGATCTTATTTTTGATTTAGGGCTATGTTTGAGCTCTCAGAATGTCACTGGCAGAGAGAGAGCATTTGAAAGTGCATGTTGAGCAGAAAAAACAAAAAACGAAAATTTGGAAATTTTGGATCTGGTAAGAGAAAGTTCCCTTAAGTGTAACGACATAAATTGATGTGGGTTAAATTATGTAAACAATTTTCTCGGAAAAAATTTCAGTTTCTCGAAGTTTAATACCAAGAAGAAGCAGAAAAAATATATATTAAACTCAATAGACATACTTTCCCTCCATCTTCAGCATCCGATGTTGCTTCGTTCTTATTTCCAGCTGCTTTAGAAAATTGTTGACCTTGAATAAGACCTGTAAAAACCATTAATGGAGTAAAACACAGAATAACTAATGTAAGTTTCCATCCAGCTTCAAAACTAATAACAAGACCAGTAATTAATGCACCTATGGCAGTAAGAATAGCACCAAACGTAGGACCAGTAAATCCTTTTAGTGACGCTGCATCCGATGAAAGTCGTGTTACTAATGCACCTAAATTATTTTCATCCATATCAAACCATCCAATTTCTTGCCGAAGAATAATTTTAAAAGAAAGTATTCTCATACGCATTGTTAATTCTTCTCCAGCTTTAGCTAAAGTAACTGATGATATTATTTGACTTATTGCACCAGCAAGACCAACTAAAAACATTACATATGTTAGAGTACGTATTTGAGCTTCTTGTTTATTTAAATCTGTTTCTGCTAAAGCACCAAATACTTCAGAAAAAACTAAAGAAAATGCCTAAAATAAATAGCAATAATAATAATAATATAGAAAATGATAGATTATTTTAGAAACCGGCATAACACCACCAAGAGCAAGTGAACTAATTGCACCAAGTAAAAGATAAAACCATTCAGGAGAATTTAATCGTAAAATTTTGAATATAAATGGCATACTAATAAGAGGTTTTTCTTCTACTTCTTCAATTAATCCTAAATCATATCCTGTTTCACTATTAAGTTCTGATGCTACTGATTTAATTGAAACAACCGATGTACGTCTTAACATAATTGACATACGACGAGATTGTCGACGTATTCTATGTTTTGTTGATTCAAGAGCTTGTTGAGCTAATGCTTCTTCCATTTCATTTTCTTTATCACTATCAACTTCTTTTTCTTTTTCTTTTTCACTTTGAGCAGTGACCAATTCATAATAAAGTCCTTTACGTTGCATTAAATCATTATGTGTACCATATTCAACAACTTGTCCATGTTCTAATCCAACAATAATATCAGCATTTTTTATTGTACTTAAACGATGTGCTATAACTATAGTTGTTCGACCTTCTTTAGCTTTATCTAATGCTTCTTGAACAAGTTTTTCACCTTGATTATCTAAAAAGAAAAACTAAGTATAAAAATGATATTCTATAATTTGATAAAATACCTAAAGCAGATGTTGCTTCATCAAGTAATAAAATTTTTGGATTGGAAATTAAAGCTCGAGCAATAGCAACTTAAAAAAAGAATAATAAATCAATTAATCAAATTCATTTTTCTTTTTTTGTTTTTATTTTCATATAATTCTTACCTCGTTGTTTTTGACCACCACTTAATTTATCTCCAGATGATGTTTTATAATTCTAAAAACAAACAAACAAATTTTTTTTTTCATAAATAATATTCATGATTTTACGTGTGGTAATTGCATAATAAAATCATGTGCATTAGCCATTTTAGCAGCAGCAATAACTTCTTCATCAGTTGCATCAAGTTTTCCATAACGTATATTATCTTCAATAGTACCAAAAAAAAGAACAGGTTCTTGAGAAACAATACCAATATTTGATCGAAGCCATTTTAAATTAATTGAACGTATATCACGACCATCTAATATAACTTGTCCATCATCTGGATCATAAAATCGTTGTATTAATTGAATTGTTGTACTTTTACCACAACCCGATGGACCACAAAGTGCAACTGTTTTTCCAGATGGAATTTTTACATTTAAACCATTAAGAATCTATTGCAAAAACAAAAAAAAAATATATTTGAAAATTTATACTAACGAAAATGAACTTCTTACAGGTGCTTCTTGTCGTGATGGATATTTAAAATGAACATTTTTAAATTCAATATCACCAATAAAATTCATTGGAATTTCTCCATCATTTTTAAATATATTTATTTTTGATTGACGTTTTATTATTTCAAAAACATATCCACCTGAACCTAATGCTTCAGCAAATGCTTGTATATTTGGAAATAAATTAGCTAATGCAAATGTTGATGTTAAACAAGAAATAAATATCTAAATAAATAATTATTCAACTATAATATTAAGAAGAAAAAAAAAACAAGAACTACTGATACATACAACCATCCAATGACCAGCAGAATAATTTTGACATTCAGTTCGAATTAAATATGGTCCATACCAAAATATAATTGCAACACCACCATATAAAACAATATTTACAAGACCTTGTGTTACACCTAACATAATACCTTTTTGAATACCAACACGTCGACCTTCGGTTAAATTCTTTTCATATCTATTTTTTTAATTAAAAAAAAAAAAAAGAAAGAAAAATATACGTATAGAATCTTGATGAATTTTCTGTTTTTTTTATCTTGAGAACATGTTGACTAGTGCAAAAAACAATATTTCTTTTGTATTCGACAGATATCGAGAATAATACAAAAGAATCAACCATCAGTATTTAATTCAGATTAGAGTTAAGAGAGCAATGCTCTTTTACCAAACATCGAGTTTGCTTCATTGCCTTCCTATGGAGTATCAAATTGCACTTTCAATAGAAAAAACTTTAAATAAAATATTCCATTGTAGGATCATTAGTATGTTTTTTTTTATTGCTCTAAACAAAATCACAATCCTGAATGAGACATTCATAAGTGTTTAACTAGAAAAAATTTTGTTTCTTATTTGTATCAAACGATAGTTCGAATTTCGTGATAGATGAAATTTATTAAATCTTAAATTCACAATTGTCTGCATGTACTTTTTTAGGACTCAAAATTATTACTATACTTAAAAATACACTTTGATAAATTAGAAATTATTTCAATAGAATAATATTTATTTACCGTTCTGTTTCTTTATTTTGTCCACTAAATGCTGTTACAGTTCTTATTGCACCTAAAACTTCTTGTGCAATAGCATTAGCTGTACTATAAGCTTGTAATTCTAATTCAGTATATCGAATAATAACCTATATTGATATTTAAAAATAATAAATAATAAATATTTATTTATATTATATTTTGACTTACTCGAACTAAAAGATTAACTGAAAGAATAATTAATGGTGAAATAGATAGAAAAACAAGTGTTAATTTCCAACCAGTATAAAAAGAAAATATCAATGTAGCAATGATTCGAGAGAGTAGACAAAAGAAATCCGCTACACGAAAACCAATACCCTCTCGAATATTTTCAAGATCTTCAATAAGACGGCTAGATAATTCACCTAAATTAGAATTTTTTTTTGTTTTTTTTTTTTTATGAAACAAAACAATAAATTTTAGATTACGAACCAGCATTTAAACAATCAAACCAACCGATTTCTTGACTCAAAATACTTTCAAAAAGTTCATAACGAATTCGACGTATTTGTCGTTCAGTTGAACTCATCTAAATTTTAATTTCATTATAATTCATTTTTGATTTAAATCAATATGTTACCCAAAAACCATAAGCCATCCAATGAACAACAATACTTGATACACCTAATGTTGCATACCATTTAATAATATCTTCAATGGCTGATATTGGATCAGCATTAGAACTTGAACTACTATAACTAAATCATAAATATGACATTTAAAAGAACACAATTTTCATATATATATATATATATGTATACCAATCACTTGTTGTTGTAGCATTGCCTTTTCCTATATTAACTAAAGAATTTGCAACACTTTGAAATAACCACATCATGATAGGCATTGCTACACCAGATGCGAAAGCTAATTAAAAATAGAAAAATTCAATTTGAAAAAAAAAAAGCATTATAACGAATCTCATAGTACCTGTAATAGTTCCCAATATCATAAATAAAATATCCCATTTATCAGAATATTTATACTAGAAAAGATAAACAAAGATAAAATCTTTTTTTTTGCAGTAACATCATACATACAATTTCATATGGTTTTAATTTTGGTACTTCAGGTTTTTTCTTCACCTCCGATTCCTTTTCATTTTCATCTGTTTTAGGTAATCCATTTTCTAAGCTTGTCATGTCAACTTTTTGTGTTGGTTCGATTGAATTATTTGGTATTTTAATATTTGTATCATCGATTTCTTCTTTATCAGATAGTTTGACTGGACCATTATTCAATGGTACAACTCTTCCATTCGATTTTAAATTACCATTCAATATTGGCATTATGGTAGAAAAAAAAATGTTGTATTATAAAGTAAATTTGAAAACAAACAATTGAGCTCCCTTTTTATAGTGCAGCATTTTAAATCATTTTTTTTTACTCTTTCTACATCATGCACTCGCAAATACAACATCAACATACTTTGACGTTCGGAAAGTACGTAATCGTACAAGAAAAGAACGGATGGTTATGATGTTCTTTTTCTGTTTACAAGAACTTTACATATATAATGGTAGCAGACATCTAGCAAACTTTTTTTAACCAAAAAGAAAGTTCTCTAGGACATATTATGCAATGTGAACAGAACGAAAGAAAAAAAAATTTTTTTTTTTCAGTTAATACAAACAAAATTTTTATTAAAATCAAATCAAATTCTATTGAATGATAAAACTCGTAGTTTGAATTATTTTATTTATAAAAATTCTGTTTTCTTATTAATGAACTTGATCATCCTGCTTAACGACAACAAAAAAAAAACAACAACAGCAATCTTTTTCAATTTTTACACTATTTGAGCATATCTTTTTTGAAGAAAATATTCAAGCATAAATTACATTTACTTATAGAAAAGAAAAAAAACAAATATTTACGAGAATCTCTTTGTACTTACTGCCCATTGGCATGAAAAAGTGTTAGCAAAAAAACAAAATCAAGGTTAATAATATATTTTTAGAAATACATGAAACACAAATAAAACATATTGTTCAATATTATTTAAATTCAATTTGAAGATTATAGCTTATGACAGTTCATAGAATAAAATAAGAATTAACATTAGCAATGGCGAATAACTTGTCAGTTTAATTCTGCAAGATGACCTTAATTTTTAAAATATTTATTATTTATTGAATATTGAAGAAGAAGAAAAAAAAAACAAGTTTCTAAATTAACAAAATAAATAGTAACTATTCAGTTATCTTCTATGTACATAAAATAAATTAAAATGTTCATCAGTTATAAATAAAACAAAGTCTTTACATATGACACATGTATAAACTAAATCAATACAGTTATATTTTAATCAAAAACCTTATTTGATCACTGATTATGAGTATACTTATATTGTGCTGATGCTAATTTCATATAAGTTCCTTGTTGTCTCAATAGTTCTTCATGTGTTCCCTAAATTAAAATAATTATTTGTTTTGTATTTTGTTTTCTAATAAATAAATTCAATAGAAAACTCACTTCTTCTGTTATTTTGCCTCGATTAACAACAGCAATTTTTTCTGAGTGCTGAATTGTTGATAAACGATGAGCAATAGTTAAACATGTTCGGTCAACTTGTGCTTGACGTAATGCATTTTGAACTATTTGTTCACTTTGATTATCTAATGCTGATGTTGCTTCATCAAGTAGAAGAATTTTTGGATTTCGTATCAGAGCTCTAGCAATAGCAACTATAATAAATTCATATACAAGATAGTGGAAAAAAATTTCATAACAGCATATTTTTCCTAACTATAATGTTAAGCCATCAGCTTACATTTGAATAATGATTTTAATAGTTAGTGATACTTTCTATCTGATGCATTATTGTACAACAAGATTAGAAGGACGAACTAAAGTGATAAGGTTTCTAAAAAACTGAACATAGTAGTTTTCAGATCCTATAAAATTTCGTCAGAGCTATTTTTTAACAATACAATTTTAAAAAAGCACAAGACTCAGAATAAAATTAGGACTGCAGCAGTTCAACTCTACAATAATATGAATATCAAAAAACTTCAGATTTCTATTTCCAATACAAATATTGGAGAAAATCAGGCAGATTAATAAAAATCTCCTATACGTTGCACAAAATAGTATGCTTAACATTCAATAATATTTCAAAATGTAGTGTGACATAGTAAAACTGAATGTAACCTTTTCGTACTACATGAACAGACGAGAACAGTACACTAGTTAAAGTTATTAAAAGTTCAACTTATTCTCTCAAATGGTGGATCGATGAAATTTGTCTTACGAGGGAACCTTTTCAACTGTCCAATCGCTTTTGAGTTCGAACTCA